>NJDD01000232.1:14728-37891 GCA_002245505.1 Calephelis nemesis
TATAAAAAATAATGTGAAGGAAACTTGCCTAGCTTCTCTTGCTTAGACCTGCAAGAATTATGACATTTGGTACTCGATAGTCTCTGCCTATCCCATTCCCATAAGATATTTGGCGTGAAGATACGCATTTATTTAAGACATAGAACAAAAAGCAGAAAATAAACTTTAGCTTCAGATAATAATGTAACCACCACGTTTTATCCTTAATGGGTACATAAATTGAAGAATTTGCAAGCCTAATTATATACTACAATCTTACGTCACTTTTAACCACAACAAAATCTTGTATGAGGATCACTCGCACTTTAAATTTTCATAATTATTTGAAGCACAAAATATGATATAGTCGAACGATTTTCTTAATCGTTAATGACGATCACTCAGTAGAAAAAAATTACATGTTCTACGTTTTTGCAAAGTGACTGGTTAAGCTTGAGACGTAAGTAAAACCGGTCACTTTATCTTCCAAACCGGAATACGACATGCACAAACGCTAATGATAAGTCGGCATGAACAAGGAGTAGGTAGAGTTAGCAAATTATTAGTCTAACTAATAATTGGCTGACTGTACCAACTTTTATTTAGTCTTTGCGGTCCACTGGTCCAGTTTTAGATGAAGTTGAGATGAGTTTCGAAGACAATATGTGTTTTTTCAGTTTTTTAACCAAAACAATGTTGCTCAGGACCGGATACGTGCCCAGTGAGCGATAGTATATAAAAATGCTATCTTTCACACTATGGGACTTAAGTGTTATCGGCTAGTAGTGGGTATCCTGTTTTTGAATCTTCCTACCTCTGTGAGGATCCTTGCGTGAAGGCCGTTTTTTTGCTTAAGATTGTCTGACATATTGGGAAACGTGGCTCAACTGCAAATTCTGGTTACTGTACTTTCATATTATTGAAACGAGTCAACGTTGATTTACTTATTTTTCCTGCAACTTATTACTTACTTTTACTTATTTGCAACGAATTAATTTTGATTATAATACACATCAGCTACATACTAGAAGATTAAATATAATCTGTAATGTAGCTGTGTTAACTTCTATTACACTAACTACCTTTGATGTTTCTCTTGACAAAATAATATAATGCAAATTGGAGCAAATTCCTTGGTATTCAACTGATAATAATATTATGCATCCTTAATTTATACCATTTTAATAGAAAACTTCCAAAATTTGAAGTTGAACAGCTGTTTTTAGTTCCTGCTCAAACACGTGTAGTTTTTCTTCACACTTCTAACTAAAAGTGATGTATTTCAATACCTTTAAATAAAGTCATAAAACACGAGAACCGTTAAAATGTTCCAGTCGACTTCAAATGGATTCGATTGTGATTGATTTACCATTGCGCCGGCAATAAAACTCTTTGAGTAAATCAGCTAATGGATTGGGTACACTCAAAGCCTTAAACGGAGGATCCACTGCATGACTATAAAACTATTGGTTTTTTACCAACTAACTTATATGTGACTCGTAAATGGCTTCCTAGAGCGAAATTGTTTTATTTTAAAAACATAATAATAATTTCAAAATATTATAAATTAAAAAAAATATTAACAGGATATTACTAATCCAGATATCCATGAAAGGAACGGCAAAATTAAGGATTTAATATTTTATGCTGAATGTAGTGACTTCTTATCAATTCACGGAATAAAAAAAATATTTGCAGGTATTTTTATCAACGAAGGCGTTCTATTATTTTAAATATTCAAATATCAATTTTTATTAAGCATCAATATTAATTCCAGTTTTAATTTTTTTATTTCCTTGATTAATAACTACGTATCGATCTCTATTTCTGTCAATAGTACCTACCAACAAAATAAGGCCCGACCACCCTTTACACTTTTTGATGCATGTCTACAGTAGTAAACAATCTTACAGCTGTATGAAATTGTAAAAATAGTGCAATTTGTGGTGAAAATGATCGCAACGTCTTCGCCACGCAGCCGCTATGCACGCGCAACGTACTCTGTGATCTTGTCGCGGTAGTGGGAGGTGGGAACTTTAGTTAGGCTTGAGTTTTGACACATTCTGTGTCATTTGGAGGACTACTTGTCATAATATTTACACTGCTTACACGGAATTAGCAAATTAAAAGTTTATTTTACATCTTATTTTATAGGAGTGTCGTTGTCCTGTGCCTGGAATGTTAAGCTTATTTTGTACATCTACCGGTGTGTAGATGAATATCTTATATTTACACCCTTATTCTTAGAAGTAGGCAGACATATATCCAATACATTAGTTTATTTATACACGATGGAGCACTTTTGTTGATGACACCTGATAGATACGAGTAATCTTGTCGACATATCGGGTATACCCGTAACCTAGTCCCAACTTACTTTATTTTATACATTTTCAGCTATTGCTCGATTGACAGTTCCTTGTCAGATAGAGTTGAAGTTAAATGGGTCGTCAAGGTAGGAACTAACCCCACCTTACACTCTGTTCATTATTCATATACACAATACGTTGAATTCCTTACTATAATATTTGACGTTTGAATATTATTGTGATATGTTTTGAGTCAGAATAATAATACGCATTCAATAATAATCTATTGAAACTTATTATGCTATAATCAGTTCTTTAGTTTGAGCCTCATATTTAGTATCACGCTTTTATTATTGCTCTGGAATTAGATTAAAGGGATGAAAGGTATAGCAGTCGTATGAAATGATTCCGATATTTGGTACCTATCTGTAAAGATGTAACTTATAGAAAATAAGATCCCACCAAAAACAATTTTCATGTAAAATGTCGCCAAGTATGGACTCCATATGGCTCGCACTGTGAAAAAGACGTCTAACGCTCTGTGTGCAGGGCTAAGCTTCTAAATCTACACTCTCTAATTATAAAATCCCTAATTCATTAAATTTCTCTGTATTGGTCCAGGCTCCTTTGCAGAATAAACCACTTGCTTTCCTACCAGACAGCATGACAAAAAGGCTTACCGCTAACAAAAAAGCGAGCATAGGCTTACCGTCACCAATACCGTAATAGCCTACTAGGTGGCAGAGTTTCGCAGCGACTCGCCCGGTTTTGGTACCACCGCCTTACCTATTCCTGCCGCCCATAACGTCCAATGCTTGCCGTTGATGTGTTCCGGTTCGGAGGGTAAGGAAACTAGTAAACTTACTTTTGCTCGAGGCCTAACATACCGGCCTCAGGTTGGCAACGCAACATCCACATTTGATGTCTATAGGCGGCGTGAATTTCCTACCATCAGGAAATCCGTCTGCTTATTTGCCATCCATCATCATAAAAAAATCGCATCACGCCTTAAGGGATAGATAAATTTTGTAACTTTTTTGTTGTGTTGATTATTGTCACGACAAGGTCCTTCTGATAAAGAAAAATCGGGAAAATTGCAGGAAAATGAGACAAACAATATTTTAATCCATACCAACTGTTAGTAAATTTTAATGTCAAACGATACGAAATTCGCCGGATTAGCTAGTAATTTATAAAGCTTTTATTTATTTTCTTTTAACCCACAGCGACACTGGAAAAGTAAATAACTTGATAAAATAAATTTTTAGAAGTAAAAAAATATTGTGTGATGAAAATTTAGATGTATTTACATTTCCGGGTCTGAATGTTTTTTAAATTTATTCTTGTATCTATTCAAGTATTTATGTGTATTATAATCGTTGACCAACACCCATAACACAAGCATTTAATTTGCTTACTTTGGGGTTAGATTCAAATTATGTAACTTGTTCAGAGATATTTATTGATTATTTATTTATTATTGAATAAAATAACCCACACAACATTGGATCTACACATATTATTAACAAAAAAAGCTAAATAAAATAAAAAAAGCAGGCGGATTACGGGAAATCTGCCGCCAAAAACTGATCGCCGAATCTTCCGTTAGGTAGGTTTTTTTATAGAATCCAGGCACAAAGGTAAATAAAAAAACCGCATGTATAGAATAGCAAAATATTATCAAAGTACCGTTTGCCAGGATCAGTGAGGGAGTCCCTCGTGAATAGTTCTCGTAGTAAATTAACTTAAAGTTACTCTGTATGCAGACGGCCGCGTCAAGTAACGAAGTCTCGACCCTATGGTACCTCCTGTATACTAACAAGTTTACGAAACTGTGTACAATTTGCAAGTTGCGCCATGAAACTTGGTATCGCCATTAATATAGATACTAAAATTCGTTGACGAATAAAACAGATCGTTGAAATTCAGAGCGCTACGGAAAATCACCCAAAATAAAAATGGGATTGAAATAAAGTGTCGGTGTTAAAATAAAAAAGGCATGTTCCGCTGGTTTGGACATGTAGAAAGAATGACAGATGAAAAATTGACAAAGCAGATATAAAATGCGAATGTGGATGGATGTAGGTACCCGTGAAAACCTAGGTTGACATTTCGCCTAGAGGGGAAATCGCTCGGGTGTTATCCGAAGGTGATGTCAAGAGTGTTTGAATGAAGAGGGGTAGTGAATGTGGAGAAAGTCAGGCAGGTCTGCTAGGATTGTGAGGTTTAATACTCAATGTCCTCTGCTTACTCCGTAAGGGGACTAGGCGAGAAGATATGTATGCGTTTTGTTTCAGAAATATCTTCACTAGCTCAAAATCAGGTAATAAGTTTTTCTGTGATGTTCAGTGACATTCATGTAACCAATCCCCATCACAGTTATAACAGATTCTTAAATGTAAGTACCTAATTATAGAAAAAAGTACAAACTAAGTTCAGGCATCAGTTACGAAACATTCTTTTATTTTATTAATATTCAACACTGAACTTTTAACGTAATCGTACAAATCGTAACAGAGCTGTTTATGTTTCAATTCAAAAATCAATAATTAATGCTTACAAGAGGCTTACACGCTAGCACAACTTAATTATGCGTAACAGATTTATAACATAGGTACTTAACGATCCCTTACTTGAACACACTTTATTAGTATGACCAAAAATATGTCGCATTGGGTAGCGGGACGCTTTTGGACACACATTCATTCTTTTCTCAGTTTTTTTTTTATAATATTGGAAGGCAAAAAAGCAGACGGATTTCCTGGTGATACGAAATTTGCGCCGTCTAGAGACATCAAAGTAGGTAATCGTGCGTTGCCAACCTGAGGCCGGAATGTTAGACCCCGAGCAAACGTTAGTTAAGGTAGCCGGTAAACTTATCCTCCGAACCAGAACACGTCAACAACAAGCGCTGACGTTATAAGCGCTGGCGACAGAAATAGGTAAGACGGAGGTACCAATCCGGGCAAGTCGCTGCAAAACTCTGCCACTTAGACCAATGTCGCGGTGTTAGTAAAATGCAAGCATAGCACTCCTATGCTTGCATTTTACGAGCTGCCTGACAGAGCCCGGACTGACACGGGGAAATTACCGTATTGTTTGAATATTACCGCATTTAGGAAAAGCGTGCTGGCCAGACTTTTTTTGGATTCTTTAGTGGAATTCGAAACTATATTATTTGAAATCCAAAACATGTGTAACCGAAACATATATACTTATGCACGTTGTTCAAACGGCCAGCGGGCAACATCCATGAAAAAGAATTTGTTAGATCTATCCAACATATGTACTTAAATCATCTACTTAGAAGTACCTACCTGTACTTTTTAGATTGTTATTGATGGTCCAGATTACACAAAAAACATCAATCAGAGCTAAGTAATGAATAATAAATTTATAGACACAAAAAGAAGACTAATATACTAGTAAATGTCAATGAATGTATGAAAACCATTTTGAATGTTTTTCCTTTTCGGTTTCTGAACTTTAATAACCTCTGAACTTTATATGTATTTTTCACAAACTGTATAAAATATTAAATATTCATATTTTTTATTTGTATACTTACTAATTATATTATTTATATACTATATACCTACGTCAAATGTAAAAGGACCAAATAACATTTAACAGTTTAACCGTTGAGGAAGTACATTGAGCTGCTTTTCATCTTGATACTTAAACGAGTTCACGCGGTAAAACCCCATAAATTAATATACAGGCGAAGCGGCGGGTAACAGCTAGTTGTAATATATGTTAATCAAAATAGGGGGATTCAGACTTGGTGATGATGAAATCACCTCACGCTCTTTCAAATTCAAAAATAATTTTCAAAATCGATTGAGAATTGACAATTAATATAAATCAAGAAAATACACAGAAGTCGAACATTTATCCTTCTCCTTTTTTCATAGAACGGTGTTTTTCTTGTCTTTGTGTGTGTGTGTGATCGATCTCTTCAGCGGATTTTGATACGTTTTTTTTTGTTTTTAGGAGCAAACGTAACCCAAGAATTCAGCTGCTGGTAAACCCATCGAGTTTGGACTCATTTCATTCGTCTTAACTAAATCTGTTCATATTTTCTGATGGCAAGGACTTGATTACAAGGACCTGGAGATAGAACTGGGAGGTGGCTAATGGATCAAAGTTTAAAAATTACAGTATTCTGTTTCGTAATTTTTGAAGTTCATCAAAAGCACAGACTTAAAAATTGAAAAGAATGATATGCTTCTTATCTGTCATTTATAAGGATCTATTCAGGAACGAATGCTATTACAACTTGATTCCTTGTGTGTGTACGTGTGTTTGTCTGTGGCATCATATCTCTCAAACAGTTGTAATGCGTTGTTTCAACCTCCGACACCAAATGAGGGGTTCAATTAGCGCCTGACGGAAAACGTGGGCACGTCTGTCTGTGCCAATAACTTTTGAACGGTTTAACCGCTTTCGATCCGGATATATTTTTTTGGAAGCTGTAATCTGCATATAATCAAAATTCTTTTTGGCTAGGTTATATGAAGGATTTGTCGGGGTTCATTGAACATTTTTAGTTTTAAGATTATTTGTTTAAATTTGTTTTTTGCATAAAAATAAGCTCGCTTAAACTCGGGAACGACTAAACCGATTTAGCTAATTTTGTTTTGAAGTATTTGTTCAAGTCCCTTCAAGTTCAGGGAAGATTTAAGAGATTACAACAAGGAAACAAAATGGAAAAACAAGATGATAATTTTTCCCAAACAAACTAAACGGGTGAAAAGAAGTTCGCCGGGACAGCTAGTCATAATTATACATAATCTAATATCTTTACTAAATGTCAGTTTCTCCCCTAAACGTGCATTATTTTAAATGCTCCATTATTACAATATAGTAATAATATAATAATAGGAATTTGTATAATTTTAATCTTAGCATAAAATTTGTTGAATTTATTCGTTCATAAAAAAGAACTTTAAAATAAGCAGAGGAATATAAATGTGAGCAAATCAGTAAATATTCCCCCGTGTTGGTCCGGGCTCCTTTGCAGAATAGACCATCTACCTTTCTGCCAGGTAGCTCGTAAAAGGCGAACATTAGCTTAACGTCACTAACACCGTTACTTCTGACTAGGTGATAGAGTTTTGCAGCGACTCACCCGGATTGGTACTATTGCTTTACCTATTCCTGCCTCCAAATCGTCATGACGTGTTCTGGTTTGGGGAGTAAGGTAGCCCATAAACTTACTTTTGCTCTAGGCCTAACATAACGGCCTCAAGTTGGCAACGCACTATTACAACCGTTGGTGTCTATAGGCAGCATGAATTTCTTACCATCAGGAAATCCGTCTGCTTGTTTGCGGTCCAATATCATAAAAATATCAGTAACCGAGATCTTAATTTCTGCAGGGAACTAATGTAATTGGGGGAAGTGTTTTTACGGCTATGATTAATAGCTTTCTACGTTGCTCAAACAGGTACTCTTAATTATTACTAGTGTTACGTAAAGCCATGAATATATAAATCTACAAGAACACCAAGAAAGGAGGCAGATAAATATCGTGGAGTAAGGCGACATACTAGAGGGAAAAGAGGGAGAGGGGTGCGGGGGATGGAGAGGTCGGCGCGCGCCGCTCGATAAATCGATGTGAGAAATACAATGTGCGGCGCGACGTCCTTGAGGACCTGCAGCCTGCAAGACACACCTCCGTCCTACTCCCAAGTTCATTGCCAACTCGCAATTCTCGCAAATTGCGTCCAACATTACTTTTCATGTACCACACTTCTAACACAAGTTCTGTTTGTTATGTAACATTTTAATTATAATTATATATCGCTTCTGTGGTCTAGCGGTTCATTTGTTGGACTTGATTGCATAAGGTCCCGGGTCGGGCAACAAAAAGAATATTGAGTTTTTCCAATTTTCTAAATAAAAAAAAACGTTGCTCGGGATTGGATATGTGCCCGGTTGGCGATATGCTTTGTGAGACTTAGTATCTTCGGCTAGTCGTGGGTACGTGGGTATACTAAAACTGCTAACATATTAAATATATATAATTATAATTCGATTTTTATCCCGTGTTGATCCGTGCTCATTTGCAGAAAAGACCGTCTGCTTTCCTGTCAGGCAGCTCGTAAAATGTGAGTATAAGCTTAACGTCACTAACACCGTGACATCTGACTAGGTGGTAAGTTTCGCAGCGACTTCGCCGTTAACGTGTTCCATTCGAAGGATAAGGTAGACGGTATACTTACAGTTGCTCGAGGCTTAATATCCCGGCCTCAGGTTGGCAACGCATCATTACCACCTTTAGTGTTTCTAGGCTGCATAAATTTCTTATAAAAATCCGTCTGCTTGTTTGCCTTCCAATATCATGTATGAGTGTTATATGTATGAAATATATGCTTATACTATAACTTTTGTACCTACTTTAGTAATTTCAAATTAAATATAATTAAAGTGCAACAGATACGTGAAAATCTTAGTCATATGTTGATAACGTATAATCTTCTTGAATGTCAATAGGCTGTGTGTTAGTGGCTCGCGGGTAAAAATGATAAGAATCAAATGACAGAGCGCTAACATCGTTGAGGCCCTAATTCTCTTATTTATAATATTAATTATCTGCAAGATTACGTACTTTTGACTTAACTAAATACATCAGCAGACTAGCGATGTAGCAGCAGGTACGTTAGAGGGTAGCAAGAAGGTAAGCGAAAACTCTGAGTACAACAACATAATTGCTACTTACCAGTCACGAGGAATATTTTAAAGAGAAAACTTCTTTAGCGGCGTGTGTGCGTGTGTTAAAAAAAGTGCGTATTTTTTTGGAATGGGTATAAACTTCTAAACTCGCGTTAGGACACGTGTCCTGATTCGTAAGACAAAAATTCGTAAGACGGTTTTTTTTCATGTTATAGGAAGGCAAGCAAGCAGACGGATTTCCTAATGGTAAGAAATTCACGCCGCCTAGAGACACCAAAGATGGTAATGGTGCGTTGATAACCTGTGGTAGGGTTGTTAGGTCTGGAACAGAAATAATTTACCGGCTACTTTGCCCTCAAAACCAGAACACGTCATGACGTTATGACTGCAGGAATAGGTAAGGCGGTGGTACCAAATCGGGCGAGTCCTTGTGAAACTCTACCACCTAGTCAGATGTCACGGTGTTAGTGATGATAAACCTATGCTCGCCTTTTACGAGCTGCCTGGCAAGAAAGGCAGATGGTCTATTCCGAAAAGAAGTCCGGACCAACACGGGGAAAAAAAAACAACGTAAAAACGGATGGAAATACAACAGCCGGCGGCGCAGCTCAGGAGTGGAACTATCCCCTTCTCTCTCTACGACGCAGCAAATTTGTATGCCTGCGCCTGCTTTTTCGTTTAGACGGCGCAGGCCCCTTGCGCGAATGTTCGTGTTGTCACTAGTCATGTTTGTGTAAGATAGCGCAATAAATGAATATTGTATTCTGCCACATAAATGATAGTACTTTCATACCGATAACTAAAGCAACTCGTGCTTAATTATTCCCTAACCATTCCAAAATATCAAAAATGCACAACGTAAATATTCAAGTTTTCACTTCTGCCGGCACTCCCAGAGTGCAACCCGTCGTTTTTTTGTTTTTTATGTTATAGGTCAGTGAACTAGCACACGATTCTTCTGATAATAAGAGACAACCGTGGCCTATCGCCACCATAGATGTTACCGGTGCTTTCCTGCAGCGAAGATGTCAGCCTATGGTGCAAGTCTACCGGATACACAACCCTCTTCCCCGGAACACGACAGAGTCATAATGTCGGCAGGACTAAGTAAGCTAAAACTAAACCCCTATTACATATGTCATTCCTCCCACATAACTGAACCAACGGAGCATGTCCTTTCTCATTTTTGCACCAACACCTTCGTTCAATCCCATTCTCCTTAAAAGTTGTGTTGTTGTTGTCAGTATATATTTTCTAAAAACTCGGCCTTTTTCTATCAAATGTGTAACTTAACTTTCTATAAAAATTTTTATTAAATTTGATAGTCTTGAAATCAATTGCATATACAACTAGCGACCTGCACCGGCTTCGCACGGTTTGAAATATACATATAAACCTTCCACTTCAATCACTTTATCTATTAAAAAAACCGCATCAAAATCCGTTTGCGCAGTTTTAAACATTTAAGCAAACAAAGGGACATAGGGAGTAAAGCGTCAGAGTAAGCGACTTTGTAATAGACTTTTTCTATGTATGTAGTAGTTAGGTAACAACGAATCTCTTATTGTTTTAAAACGGATTTTATTTAAACCATGCAAAACCATGTCTGATTACTTTTTGGCTGGATTATTATATCGATTATATACCGCAGGGGTTTAAATACATGTTTAAATAAACTGAAAAGTTGGAGAATTATTGATGTTAAAAATATTTTAAATAACATTTTGAGTATTTGCCGAGTCTCTTTGTGGATACCTCGGATAAATGGTTACACTTTAAATTATAAATTACATATACACATATGAACGCTATAGAAAAAATATAACATCAAATATAATGTCAAACTTTATCGTTTTTCGTTATATAGAAAAAAACATTTTTACTAATTCTTGTTGGTCTTCTTGTGTGTCTTCTTCTTAAAGTGTTTTTCTGAAAAAAATCTAATATTCAAGCGATTTATCCACTGACATAAAAAGCTCTCCATAGCTCTGTTATGGGAACTGCTTGTCAGCTCTAGGAGGAGCTAGTAGGAGCTAATATTAGTGAAAACTTTATTTTAAAAACTACTTGACAACATTGCAGGTAAGGAATAAAGTTATGACGCTGTCTCCACTGTTTAAGATCAATCAATATTTCGGCACTGAGTTCAACACGAGAGCGCTTGGGGTCATGTTCTTATCAGATAAACGCGCTTCACTTGCTTGTGTTTGACATATATTCGACATGTAATATTAAATTAAGGGCATCCGAGGATATTGGCATTTGGATGTGATGAATTCATCTGTTTAGTTTATGTGCAAAACTATTTACGCAAGTTGTTTTATATCCTACCCTCAATTTCAAAACGTACAGTTAATAATTTAACGATTTTTGTGTCAAACAGAAGAAAGTTACGGGGTTTATTTTAATATGTAGCTTAGGTAAAGAAACAAACTACGTACAAAATACAATCTGCTATGAAGTAATCTGTCTGTAAGTTTCGTTTTTTACATTATGAAACGAATTCAGGAACATTTTTTTATAAAATCTGGGGAAATATTATATATTAAAATCTGGGGAGATCGTCTGGTACCTCTGACGTGATTCCTAAACAAATATCTAATCCATAATAGTATTACAAAGTTTCAGGGCTAAACTAGTAGTAGTACTTTCGATGAAATTTGATATGAACAACTTAATTTAACTTGACTTAACTTGACCCATATTAAGATCATCACCTTTTCTTAAATTTACAAGAAATTAAATAGTTACTTAAATTTGAACAACGTTATAAAATATAAATATAAATTACAAGTAAACTGACTTACATAGTTTATAAATATGATTAAAAAAAATATAAGACTAACATCAACCTTGTTGTTAATCTTATCAATTTTATTTCTGTTGTAGAATAGGTACATTTAGGTACCAATGTATAAAATTTCTACGTTAACGAAGTATGGGATAAATAGATAGTGACAAGAGAGTGATAAGACAATAAATAAATAATAATAATAATCCTGGAAAAGTCGCACAAATTAAATGTAACCACAAAGTAAGCATAATTATATGCTTGTATTATGGATGTTAGTCAACGATTCTATTAGGTACATAGAAATACTTAATAGGTACCAAAATAAATATAATGAACACACAGACCCGGAAATGCAGATTCACAAAGTCACAGGTTAAAGTGAAAGTCGGAACCTCCTTCTACATTTAAAACAGTAATTGTTACATCAACTTTAATATACCCTCAAAACTTTATTTATTCACTACATAACATGTAATAACTTGTTGAAATAACTTATGCAAATTATTTTGATACTTGTATTCTGACGGTTTGTAACAAAACCGGAATGTTTTAAATATTTTTTATGGATTTTGTAGCTTGTTAATATTGAAATGAATGTATTGGAAATTGCGGTCTTTGCTTAAAATCAGCAATTAATTGCCGTTTGACAATAATTTAAACCGACATCAATCAGTTTCGTCAACACGTAAGATTTGAATCAAACTATATATAATCGTTTCAAAGGCTCTTACGTCTCGATCTCGAGAAAGGTGCTTATAGTTGAATATTTTAAGATTTCTTTCTTACGAAAAAATTATAAAATACAAATGTCCAGAACAAGTAATGGTCAAATTCGATAAGACATTTTGTTTTGTAATACACAGTGTATGTACGTAAATTTTGCGCCGAGAGCTCATAAAATATGGATGCGATACTTGCCAGGTGTAAATCATGGCTCGGATGTTACATAATATGTATGCAGCATGGGAAGGAAAGTTCAAGGCCCATTTTATTTTCCATACAAAACAATCACGTAATTCAATACTAGAATGTATGGTTATATGTGATGGATTTTCATGATAATCGATAAAAACATATCAAAAATTTTAATACAACTTCACTACCGCTATAAACTTCAAACCACACCAAAATAAGGCAGTTTACATCCTTAAATCTGAAAATCTAAAGTGACTATTTGCCATATTAGCTTAATCCTAGTTTAATACAATAGATCTTGAACATACACCAAATTTAAAAAAAAATAAAAAAAACGTTAATTTTTTTTTAAAACGTTAATTTATATTTGTATTTACTCACTGTCAACTCTATATTACGTGTGCAATAAAGTGTAAAAATGTAAAAAAAATAAATAAATTAATTAATTAATTGAAAATAATAGGTACATCAGTAAGTATCATAAAACTTTAGACGAGTGAATTTAGTAGGTACATGAACGTATTTAAAAATACGTGGATGGGTTAAAAATACGACTAAAAATGGGTAACAGAACGGTATTTTAGAATTTTTGTCCGTATAAAAAAAAGTATCTTCACACCCATATCCCCGAGGAGGTAGGCAAAAGCGCAACCAAGGACCCACGACTAGCCAAAGTTTTGCCTGTATGTAACTCTATAGCACAATTTACACCAAATCTAATCGCCAAATCTAATTTAATCGCTTCTGTGGTCCAGCGGTTCATTTGTTGGACTTGACTGCATGAGGTTCCGGGTTTGAATCCCGAGGCGGGCAACAAAAAGAAAATTGCGTGTTTCCAATTGTCTAATAAAAAAAAATGTTGCTCGGGATAGGATATGTGCCCGATTGGCGATAGGCTTGCCACCTATCACATTGTGGGACTTAGTATCTTCGGCTAGTCGTGGGTGTCCTGCTTGCGCCTCTGCCTACCACTTCGGGGATATGGGCGTGAAGATACTTTTTTTCTAATTAAGCCTTGGTAAAGAAATTTTGCAGGTAGGTTCTTTATATTCCGAAGACAGCTATACGACGTTTTTTATAACTTATAGGAAGAAATCCCTTGGGAGAAGAGTAAAATTTAAAATACAAGTTGAGTTATAATTCATTAATGCAGTAGCAAAGAATAGGGAAGCTTGACAATCTCTAGAGGAGGCTCTCCCTTGAAAGGGATTCTTGTTAAAACCGACAGTAATTAACTAAAAAAATAATGATAAGAATAATAATCACCATCATCATTATCACCAAACTGTCCTTACATTAATCATATCAACCATTAATTAAAAATTAGATATTGCACATAATATTCTATGTTATTTAAAAAAAACCTAAAAGGGATTGAAGTTTGTATTATAAAAAAAATACAATTCATCTTTCATCTATAAAAAGGTACAGGTATATATATTATAAAAGCAGTCAAGTGTGAGTCGGACATGACCATGAAGGGTTCAGTAGAAGCAATCATCATAACATTAATGATCTATCAGTACATTCATTGCATATTTCATAATGTACGCAATGGTTGCAGTTTATGTCACTTTTACAAACTGCGCGATTCTAAAATATACAGCGCAACTTCTTAACATTTAAGTACAACTATTTTAAATGTTGATGTAACAGTACCTATTTAGAAAAAGCTACTTATTAGATCTCGTTCAACCCAATTTTCGTTGGAAGTGTATATTATGGTAATGTACGTCATATTATGGTAATGTACGTCATTTTTAGTTTTGTCATTATATTTTTTTAGAAATTGCAAGGGTGGGGATACATTTTACCACTTCGCAAGCATCTCTCGAGCCAACTTTTCAGTTTGAAAAAAAAACCATATTAGAAATCTCAATGTTTTTTTAAGACCTATCCATAGATACCCCAAACTTATGGCTTTGATAAAAAATGAGTTTTAGTTCTATGTGTATGGAACCCCCTAATATATTTTTGTTTTTGCTTTAATACGGTCTACAGAATACATCTACTTACCGATTTTCAACAACTCCTATAGTTTTGGAAATAAAAGGCTGTGACATACGGACGGACAGTTAGACAGACATGACGAATCTACAAAGAATCCGTTTTTAGCCTTCAGTTACTGAACCTTAAAAATGATTCCCCGTTCCCCGTGATCATCGGATCAATCAATTGGATCAATGAATTATTATAAAAGAAAGTTTGAAACTTACGTTGGGTTCCTAGTTGAAATAAACTTCACATCAGCTCTATCGTGCCTATATGATGTTCTATGATATAACTGTTCTTGGTTATTTGCATGGACGATTCTTGGACTACTAGTTTTTATTTTCATTTTAATTTTTTTATGATATTGGAAGGCAAACAAGCGGACGGATTTGTTGATGGTAAGAAATTCACGCCGCTTAGAGACACCAAAAGGGGGTACCTATCCGGGCGAGTCGCTGCGAAACTCTATCACCTAATCAGATGTCACGATGTTAGTGACGGTATCCCTATACCCGCCTTTTGACGAGCTGCCTGACAGGAAGGCAGATGGTCTATTCTGCAAAGGAGCCCGGACCAACACAGGGATTTATTTTCTTTATTTCAAAAAGAACGCTACTTTCAACTTAAAGTCATGTTAGTCAGTAAGTTTCCTCATGTAAGATAAATAATAATAACTGCTTAATAAAATTAGTTCATAGTACTTGGAAGCCTAAATATCATATTCTGTTAAGAATAGTAGTGAATAGTACACATTTTCAACATTTTCAAAGTAACATTTTCAATTCCTCTGGAGACCGCCACCGTTTATGGCCTCTATCACTGCACAAAGCGTTACAATATCATATTGTGTTAGTTTAAACGATTTATCGAATTGGCGTGAAGGGAATCACTACACTGCGAAATAACTAAAGAACGTGGTTAGTGTAAAAGTTTTCCTACTGAAACATCTAGTAAGTATTAAATCCCTATTTTGAGGGTTCATACCTAAAAGATAAAAATTGAAATCCTATTACTAAGTCTCCACTGTCTGTCTGTCTATCTGTCTCCAGGCTATATATATCTCATAAACTGTGATGGCTAGAAAGCTGAAATTTTCACAAATGATGTATTTCCGTTGCCGCCGTAACAATAAATACTAAAAATTTTAAAAAATATCATGGGGTCCCCACAGAAAAAGCGTGATTTTTTCGTATTTTTTTGTTCAATATTATAAACGATAACAGGTAGACGCTTCAAATTTTTACAGAATAATTACTTGTATATTACCTTACAGTGTAAATAATTTAATAACCATAAAATGCCATAAAACAAACGTAATTTTTAATAGATTGATGATAGTGCGGAACCCTTCGTGCGCGAGTCCGACTTGCACTTGGCCGTTTTTTTTAAATTTAATAACAGATTTCTGCTGAAATTAATCGAATATTTTGTTTTTGTCGGTAATGTGTAGGTACATAATGTGAATGTGGAGGAATCTAGGTAGGTATGTAAGGATCGTTACATTTAGCTCTCGATACTCTCTGCCTACCCCGTAAGGGATGTATGCAATGCAATGCAATTAGATTATATACTCGACTACATTTATATCTTTTGTAGACTTGATTTCTTCTTCATTTCTAAGCCGATGTTGAATGGCTTTTGTATTTGAAAAAGCGTACTTCCAAAGTAGTCCAGTTGCCACCAGGTGCAGACCTCATGGTGGAATGCCAGAGAAATCGAAGAAAATAGTCAACTTTTTGTACGTAGATGGTATAAATATTGAACTAAAAGACGGTCTTTTGCAATTTTACTGCGCTTAAATTATTCCTCAGAATTCCTGAGGAAGCTGACGCTGAATATTTCAGTTTTTAGTTTGATGTTGCGGTCTAGTTAAAACTATAAGGAACCGCTGGGATTGATACTACCAACTAAACAACCACTACATACCATAACCATGTATTGCCTTGTGGTCTAGCCTCTGTGGTCTAGCAAGGTTCGGCTTCGGTCTTGACTGTTTGCGGTCCCGGGTTCTATATAGAGAATAAGAAAATGTATATTTTCAATTTCATAGTAAAAATAATTTGCCCATAGCCCGGGATTGGATATATGCCCGGTTGATTGGCTTGCCACCTATCACTTTTTGGGACTTAGTGTCTTCAGCTAGTCATTTATTGTGCCTCTACCTCTTTTAGCGGAGATGTAAACGTGAAGATACTTTTTTTTAATTTTGGTAAAATGTTTTTTTTATTTAATCTACAAAATTCATCTGCTTTTTCTTTAGTTTAGCTTTTCTTATGTTAAATGATAATTATTCACGAGTCGTAGTCTATATCTATCCAACATTTACGATTCGTCATTGTAGCCGTAGATAATCCAGAACTCACAGTTTTGTTGTTATAATGTGAAACATTAATCCGATTTCAGATACAAGATGACCTTACCCAAAGCCAAGTTAAATAAATCCTTAATGAGTAGCCAAACTGCATACAAATATCTTGTTTTTATCGAAGTGTTTTATCGAAGCATTACATATTCTGGTCATGTTTATATTCAATACACAAGTGTTTATTTGTCTGTTGCTATCAATCATGATTCCATCTTATTTGCTGATGATACTACCCTTCTTATCAAGTGCAATAATAAAAAATATATATTTGAAGAAATTGGTAATTGGCGGCTGAATGGTTATATGAAAATATGAAATCTTAAAATAAATTATAATAAAATCAGTTGAATTTCTAGTAAATTTCAGAGAGGCAAAATTCAGATGTTATTTTAAAGTAACACTGCTATAAAGAAATATGTAAACTTTAAAAACTTCTTAGTAATTAAAGTTGATAAAATTTGGAATCGGAAATTAAAATAGGTTTGTAGAAGTGTTAAGACAAACAAGACAAATGTCAGGATTAAAGTGCTTCTATTTTAGCGTATAGGTATGTTTTTTCTGTTTTGTATAGGGTATACCTATTTGGGGAAAATTTTGTAGAATTTTTTTCCGCTCAGAGTATTTGGAAGATGAACATGCTAGGGGATAGAGATTTCAATCTCCCACTGCAATTTGTAATGTAATTTGTTGTACCTTTGGTTTAAGTTAAAACCAGATTGTAATTTGTATTTTTAAGCTAGATTATATTGTAAATATTATTATTGAAAAAAGACAAACCCGATAAGTTTCTTTCGCCGGATCTTCTCAGTGTGAGGCCGCGATTCCGATCCGGTGGTGGTTTATAAAAATATCGACACGCACAAGTACCACTTGTATAGTCCACGTGTATACAGTTTTTTTCTAATTCTGATTCTTCTCATGGCTAGCTCGGTTTGAAAACAGTAGTAGCACAAGTCAGATATGTTATAGTCCTGGTTGCCGGGGAGTCTGTTTTAGTATTTTGGCTGTAAGTGTATTTTAAAAAAAAGTCATAATTTGTTAAGTATTTTCTGGGTTTATCACATTTTAAAATAATGAGAAACTCCATGTACCTACATAACCAAAAATAAAATATTTACAAAAACATTGTATATTGCATGTCCATTCGTATATACAGTCCCTGATAATCGTTAATCACTGCTATTAAAAAGATTCCAAAAGAAGGCATTTAACTTGCTGTTAGAGAGAATATATTACTATAATCTTAAAGATTTTCTTGCAGACAAGTATAAATAATAAAATATTTCTATTAATGTTAATAATATAATATAATTTCAGAAATCATGTAATTACGGTAAACCGAGGAGTTTATTTCACTGTTTCTTTTCCTGACTGGCTAGGTTTGAAAACGGAGGTATTTAACGGTGCAAGTCTACATTTATTTATATTTTAAAATTGGTTTTTGCTTTAATAGAAAAAATAATACCAAAATATTTGTGTTAAAAAGGTGTGATAAATCTATTTAAGCATTTCAACATATTCTGCCACATTGAGGTGTGCAAATATGTAATTAACATTTATAGAAATTAAATATTTTACATATTTTCTACCGTACACTATACAGTTTTCTATCATAGCCAGTCAGGAGAAGAAACGGAATATATAGAATGCCTAGCCTGCCTGCCTGCCTGCCTACTAATCCTACTAATGCTATAAAAAAGGTTGAAAATTGATACTCTTTACTATTTTATTTTACTTTACTATTTTATGCATAAAATACTAAACGGATTCAGATGAAACTTTACAGGGATTTAATTTATACATCAGAATAGCACTTTAACACAATTATAAATAGAAAACATAATTTGGAATGCGGGTGAAACCGTGGGTGAAAGCTAGTCGTGAAATAAATAATATTTCATGTTAGCTTATCATTTTAGATATATCTTAACATTTGTTTTATGTTAGAGGTCAGCGACAACCGTGGCCTATATGCACTATACGTTACAGGTACGTCGCTTTTCTGAGACGGGGAAGTGCAAGTCTACCGGTTGCCCTACCCTCCAGACCGGAACATGACAGAGTCATTATCTCAGCAGGATTACGTAAGGCGGTGGATTCCTTACCCAGGTAAGTTTCTGCTCAGCACTCCACCACCAATAGTCTTTTTAGTAACGACTAACATTATAACCTACGCTCGTCTCTTACGAGCTGCTGGCAGAGTTAGATAAGATGGAATAATTATGTTGAATTACAAATGCTAATTGAAACGAAAAGACTTAATAATTTTTGACACTGGAATTTCGTATAATGAAGTTAAAGAGGTTTTTAATTTTGCAACCTAATTTCGGCTCGTTAATTTTATAATTCTTGAGTTTTCTTTGAGGTCGAACAAGTCGTTAGAGTGTTTGATTTATCTGATAAGTCACGCAACTTTTTCAAGGGTATTTCAAAGTAATTAAGCATTTTGTATCTTTTGTATCAACGTTGACAAAGATCTATTTCGTTCATTTTGTTATATAATCATCGCTGCTGCATATTATTTCACAGTGAAAAGGCTATGTAATGCCAATTTATGAAAAAACTTTCGAAAAACATAATTGGATAAGATGCGGAGTTGTTTTTGCATATTTATCTATTTATTTGGTTCCGGTAAAACTTCTTGTTCAATTTCAATCGAGGAAAGGAGATATTAAAAAAAACGAGAATCCCAATTGCGTAATACATGATTTTTTGGCACCCTTAATTTTTATGGATGAGGATGTAACTTTGTTAACATTTACACTAGAAAAAATAACAAATTTTCAGTTAGGTAGTAATTTCATTATCGCACTCTAAAAAAGCAAATTTACATGGGGTTGTCAAACGTTTTTATTGTTGTAAAACTATAATTGTAACATTAAATATTAAATTTATTGCTTCAGATATTTATTTTAAGACTACTTTTGAACGTTTTTTAACAGCTCAGTTTTTTTTTGGGTGAATAAGATTCATGTTTAACTTAACAAAGTTACGTAAAAAGCTAAACAAAAACACGTAAGCAAATTAGTTGCTCTATAAAACAACTAATTAAAATCTATAAATGAAACCACGAGACTTGAATCCTCAGTAGCTCAAGTGGTTAGAGCATTCGTCAGCTTGAGAAGAAAGTTTACAGGTTCAAATCCTGTCTGGAGCGATTTTTTTTTAAATTTGTAGATATAAATGCAATGCTTCTAAACTTATATCGATTGAATAGGAGGTTTTTAATAAGCGTTGTTTCCAGTCCAATCTCCCAAGGGTTACAAAGGGCTGTAGCCCATAAATAGCATCCTCTACATTTAGATTAGGTATTTTAAGCTAAACCGTCCTTTAAAGCTTTAATGGAAATAGAAACAAGGCCGTGGGAGTAAGAGGTCACGGTTTGTCGGCCTAAAGTTGGCATTTGAAGCTTACGGTATAAGACTTAGTTTCCCCTATCCTCTTGTAAAGCTTTAGCAAGCTAAACTAGCCGTATTTGGTTTTCAATATTCTTAATATACCTGGATCTCTGTTAGTCTAAAGGTTGATCGGGAGATAATCCATTAAGTTCGCCTTTTGTAGTCACAATCATTTATGTATGTACAATGCAGCTTAAATAAACAATATTTGAACATACATAATATGTCCCTAAAATAAGCAAAATTACAATGTTTCAATATGGGTGGTCGCAAATGATACTGATACATATACTGCTTCAATAAATACCTATTAAATTTAGTAGCAATGCTTAAATAAGTATTAAAATTAATTTTACTTAAAATCTAAAATTTCATAATATACGCAGAAACGCGACAAAAGATTGTAAAGTATGCACTTACTACATTATTACTATATTTTATTATTTTGAGGATTTTATGTTGTGTTTACAAAGAAAAAAACGACTTACATAATATACTTACATGTAGCTATATAAAAAGACCAAGAAAATTTACCAAATGGTATCGTTAAAACTTATTAACTTAGTAAATCTGACGGCTTCATTCATATCATTTAGCTAACAACACATTCGACAGGTGTCGTCCAACACATTGAAAATCTAAGGTCTCATTCCATAGAAAAAGTTCCACAAAATACCCAACGTTTCCAACTTATCTAATAACGATATCTAATTCTATTCTATCTACCATTTACAAATTACATTCACTTCGAAAAAAACGTAAAATTTCTTTACTCTATTATAAAATATATTATCAGTTAGGTCGCCTCGGTGCTCTAGCGGTTCGGTTGTTGGACTTGACTGAACGAGGTCAAGGGTTCGATTTCCGGGTCGGGCAACAAAAAGAAAATTGGGTTGTCCAATTTTCTAATAAAATAAAATGTTGTTCGGGATAGGACATGTGTCCGGTTTGCGATAAACTTGCCATCTATCATGTTGTGGGACTAAGTTTTTTTCGGCTAGTCGTGGGTGCCTGGTTGCGCCTTTGCCTACCTCTTCGAGGATATGGGCGTGAAGAACATACTTTTTAACAGTTTTAACTATCTTGAATTACATTCCGTATTGACCACACTATAAAAATGGGTAAACTAAATAAAGCTCATAATTCCTAAAGCGTAAAATAATTGGATCATAAAATCACTAATGACAGATATTAAAAAATTGACAAAACAGATATATAATGCGAATGTGAATGGATGTAGGTACCCGGGGAGACCTAGGTTGACATTCCACGATCAGATCAATCGGATATTATCCGAGGGTGGTGTCAAGAGTCTTCGAAACCGGCGTGTTTGTATGAAAAGGATAATTAATGTGAAGGAAGCAAGACAGATTTGTCAGATTCGTAAGGTCTGGCACTCGATACTCTCTGCCTACCCCGTAAGGGACTTGGCGTAAAGATATGTATGTATGTATGTATGAAAAAACATTGAAAATCGACAAACAATTAGCATATTCGAAAGAATATTACTAGAAAAGTTAATAACCACTAGAGATAAAACTAAAAGTTTGTTAATGACACTCCAATGAAAACCGGCATCGAAACAACACTCAGCTCTTCATTTTCTTCAATAACGAAGTTGATGAGATTCTAACGTTCATTATAACAAAGTGGTGTTCCCATAAGTAATTAATCACCTGAATGATCGAGTGGTAGTCGTGCCTACCTAATACCACAAAATGTTCAGATTCGATTCCCGACAAGAGTTAGCATTTGTGTAATAAAGTAGCAAGTAGACCTGCATACTAAATTTAACAACTCTATAGAATGGCCACTTAGCTATAACATTTTATGGCGTACATATGCCATGGTTCTTTTACCATTAGGAGAACTATATGATCTCTCGCTGCACTTACCTATTTCGATTTTGTAATAAGTTTATTAAAAATGACATGGTAAACAAAAATAAACAAAGGAAAAACAATGGAGTTAAAAATTATGAAAAACGAATTTTAATATTCGTATAATAATAAGAAAAATCAGAACCCTTGTAAACCCGTGTCCGTCTGTTGATAATTTTTTGACATCCCACGGTCAAATAACTCGAGTATTATCCGAGGGTGGTCTCGAGAGTTTTCGAAACAGGTATGTTTGTATGAAAAAATATATTTAAAAAACCCAAGACGATGTCACAACTTTCTTCTGTCACAACTCACCCCGGTCTCCCCTATTTGTTACTTGAAAAAGTTTTTTAAGTACAGTCGCCTAGACTGATTGCAAATCACGATAGTGGCCATGTTTTATTACCTTCTAACCATCGCATCCATAACTTTCAGGTTGGCGCTAATTTAGTGGGCGCCATAGAGTTTAGGTTTGTTGTTAGGTTAGTTTTGTTATATAGGGATATTTAATTGGGAGGTCGGTGTACTTTTATGTTATCAGACTGTACACTGACAAAGTTATCAATTCGAAGGAATGTTTTTTGAATATTTGTTACGCGATTACTTGGCCAAAGACAAGTCAATTTAGATAGTTCTTTCATCGAAATAAAACAAGACCTATTGTGTCTGAGGTAATTCCATGTTAATCTGATTAACCGAGAGCAAGAGTTTTTGAGTTAACATCGTCAGATCAACACCGTGACATCTGATTAGGTGGTAAAGGAAATAAAACAAGACCTATTGTGTCTGAGGTAATTCCATGTTAATCTGATTAACCGAGAGCAAGAGTTTTTGAGTTAACATCGTCACATCA
>NJDD01000232.1:38247-54683 GCA_002245505.1 Calephelis nemesis
GAAAACACAATGAACAATCGTATAAAAATGACAGATTCGAAATTCAAATGTAATATTTTTTTATTTTTAAGTGTAACAGTATTTATGGCCAGACTAAGTATATGTACACCTACCCTCATTTCCACCTATAATTACCACCGTCTTACATATTCCTGCCGCCATAACGACAGTGCTTGCCGTTAACGTATCCCGCTTCGGAGGATAAGGTAGCCGGTACATTTACTTTTGATCGAAACCTAACATCCCATAAGTTAGGCCTCGAGCAAAAGTAAGTCTACCGACTTTGTTGGCAACGCACCATTACCGTCATGAAGTCCGTCGTTTGCCTTCCAATATCATCAAAAAAAAGTAACATCAATATCATGGAACTTCCTTATTAGAGTTTGTTTTCTTGTGTTTACATATTTTTACTATCCGCTACTTTATACGTATCTGAGAAATAAAAGTACCTAATACATTTTAGTGTCACAATTAACAGAAACATATATCAGGTTTCCTTCACATTTGTTTAAACGTGTTCTCCTCCGTATTATACTGTAACGTAATCTGGTTGGGTATAATGAGCTTTTCTTCCGTGAATTCGCGTGGGTTTCTAGCACATAATTGTTGTTTATTTTAAAATAAACTCGCAGTGTCACTACCGTGGATAATTAATTGCATATAATGAGATAACTGTATTTTCATCGTTCTGCAGACGGTAGATAAGGATATTTCGCATGAATTTTGATGTACAGTAATATGAAAACAATTCATTTGAGTATTGGTACATACACACAGATCTTCACGTTAAATCCCTTACAGTGTTGGCAGAGAGTATGGAGTGCCAAACCTCACAATCCTGACAAACCTGTTAGGCTTGCTTCACATTCCATGATTCATACAAACACGCCGGTTCTGGAAACACCACCCTCGGATAATATCAGAGCGATCTGATCGTTGAATGTCAACCTTGGTTTCCCCGGGTCAACCTTCATCCATGCACATTCGCATTGTAGGTATATTTGCTTTGTCAGTCTTTCATCTGTCATTCTTTCCACATGACAACCAGCGGAGCATGTCCTTTCGCATCTTAACACTAACACTTCATTTCAAACCAACACTTTCTCGGATCTCACTGTTACAAATGCGGTAATGAGTGTTGATACGTGTGTAAAGATATTAAGAAATAACTTAGGTTTAGAAAAATGTTGTACCACGTTGCATTGCTCAAATAATCTTTTAGTATATTTAAAGACCAAACTTGCATATGAAAGTAATTATTACAAAATGTTCATCACCTGTATGGTCTAGCGGTCTGGCGTCGGACTTGACTTCTTAAGGTTCCAGATTCGATCCTCGGGGTCTGGCAAACAAAAAAAAAAGAAAATGTGCCAATTTTATGATAAAAATGACGTTGCCTGGGTTTCGATATGTGCGCAGTTGGCGATAGGGTTGCCATCTATTATAATGCCCACAATATAATAGGTGGCAAACCTAAGGTGGGCTAAGTCCCAACTCAGTGTCTTCAGCTAGTCGGTGCCTTAGTTGTGCCTCTGTCTACAAGTTCAGGGGTATGGGCGTAAAGTTACTTTAATTTTTAACTTACTTTAGGATCTAAATAATAGATACTTTTGTGTTAAAATATAAACAGTTACAGTATAATTTATCAAGTGCAGGTATTTTAAGAGGTTACCAGGTTTCTATGAAAATTGAAATGTAATATTCAGAACCGAACAGCGACAAAGTAATTGTCAGAAGAATTTGATGTCTTTTGTTAACTTTGTAAGCACCAGTTTTGAAACTTTGAATTAAAATTCCCTATAATTTGTGTCAAATAATTTTATCTTGAAACTAGCTTAACCGGTGCACGTTGTTCTGTCCTAGATATGAATACTGTTTTTCTACCGGACAAAAACTAACAAAAAAACAATTGACCAACTTAGTCAATCTATTCAGGCGTCATGCGATGACCAAAGGGGATTCATTTTTATACATAAGATCAACTTAATATTATTTAAAAATTTCAATGAACATCAAATTAATAGAAAACAAAATGAATAGATAGCGTAACTTTGTAGGTATTCCTGTAAAGATACGCTATTTATTTTGTTTTCATATCCGCCTGCTAATCAAAATCAATAACTATTCCTACAGTAAAATTGCATTATAATTATTTTGAAGCAGTTTCTAAACCCAAAAAAATGTTAATTCTTATCTGGTCTTTCCAACATTTCAAGAAAATTTCTTATACAATTTTGTACGGGTTTATATTAACTTGTAAATTGTAAATAAATATCTAAGTAGGCAAGTCTGCTAGGAACGTGACACTTGACATTCAATACTCTCTACTACTAGCTATCCAAGAGAGTTCTCGTAAAGATAAAGGTGAAGATGTATGTATGAATTACTCAAATTAATTTAATCCTAAACTAAGCAAATTATATGCTCGTGCTATGGTGTTAGTTAACGCTACTACTACATGGAAGAAAAACAATTTAATGAAAAGTAATAATACTTAAACACTTAAATTTCGGAATGATTAGATAAACATACTGACCATGGAATGCATACATACATGTTAATCACACAAAAGCCTGCCTCTGTTGGAAAATCGTCACCAAAACTCGGGAATGGAAATGGCGGCGTTAGGTATGTACGCTAACCACTCGCCCAACGAGGCGTTCAAAATAATATGATTTATTACATAATCTTGAACTTAGTAGAGTTGGAAAAAATATAATTGAATTAAAGGATAGGTGGAATGGTTTTGCAGCACGCAGGTAAAGTCTAATCTATTATGCTGAAAAAATGATGAAAAGAAATGTTGAAGCATGCAGATTATCTTTTCCTTTTAGGCGTATAACTTCAAAAGGGATCATTAAAATATTCAAATGTTTGGAAATCAAAAATACTGAGGATGTATGGAGGATTTCTGTTAAAGTTTGAAAACAAATTATCAATATTACCACTGGAACTTATTTTTAAATATTGTCTACATCAAGCTATTTTTCCAGATGCAAAGAAACTCAGTAAAATTGAACCTCTTTCTAAATAAATAAGTAACTATGGCGCTCTATTTTAAAAAAGGTTAAGAATTGTATATACTTACCCAAACATTATTTTGAACATAGTTTTTTTCAGTGGAAAACAGATTGATTTCTTAAAAGGAAATGACTGAAAAAATGTACTTATCTGGCTCATACACTTATTTGTTATTAGGGTCTTATGAGTTACAGCTGAGAATAATGCATACATTATTTCAAAATTACTACAATGTCTTTATTTAATGACGTAGTTATGAAGTATGAACTAAATTAGACCTTAGCCATAAAATTGCCAAAACGACCTCGGAACTTTTTTTTGACCTCGGAAAATTCTTTACAGTCGTGTTGTTGATGACCTTCTTATAACATTGCTTCTTGGTTTGTGGTGGTAACAAAAGTAGATAGTCCAGGAGACGTGACACATATTTTTATTCCTCATCATTTTTCCGATAATTGTTAATTTTTGCATTGCTTTTGACTTATACAAAATGCATTTAAGTACAAGTACAAAATAAAGCTTCTAAGGCTTAAACGAAACAGCAAAAATTGTATCAATCAAAGAAATATAATTGTACAGTGCGTAACGACATTTCCCGCTAGTCTGTCCCAGTGATAACATAACAAAGATTGTTTTCTGATCATAAGAGATGATAGCCCTTATAAATGTACGAGAAAAAATCCATTCTCTAAGCGTTGGTAACATTGAGGCTAGATTTTAAGCCTCCTGTGCAAATATGAAAAGCTTTTGAAAAGACATCCGTTCCGTAAACTATACGGAGCGGAATGAGTGGTGTCGTTAGCTCACGCAACAATGAAGTACGAATATATTACACGGATTTCACTCATATTTTTCTTTTGCCTTTTTTAATTACCACGTTAATAAAATGAAATGGAACATTCATTTCATTTCCATTCATTTCAGTTATTTTTATAATTATATATGTGACCTTGGTTAAAATTTTAGTATATATCAGATATTAATAGAGGTTCTACACGGATTTAAACAATGGTTGTAAATATTTGTTTGCATCCTTGTAGAGCGTAGATTTAATCCAAATTTTGATTTGTTTCAAACGAAGCTTCCACCAAGGTCACCTTTGTGGAAGCCGGGATTCGGGCATCATTACAACCGTCTGGATGATGCTTAAGTGACAATATACCTCATATTTTACAGTACCACTATTTCAATTATGCGCTTCAGCTTTACACTTTTTACTCTTTAAACTTTTATTTTTAAATTGTGTGTGCGACAGCGCTTGCGTCAAACGAAACAGGATAGTAATAATAGCACTGTGCGCACTTACTGTACTGTACGCGTTACTTGTATTTATCTATCAAGTTACGAGATCTCTATGTTATTTCTCACTAAGTGTGATTTTGAGATCTTAATGGTAACTCTCTTAACTATACTGCATACATAGGCTACTTGTACCCTTACTACTTGTAACCTTACTCTATAATGAAACACAAACGAAATATACTTTATTTTCCAGACAAGACATAAAACGATCTTATAGCTAAAAAGTACATAATAAATAGTGATAAAAATACATCTAAATTGTAAACTATAAACTATATACAATGATCACTATAACTTGGTTGTTGCACTTTAGTTTTTGCATTTAAGCACAGACACTATATTTTCACTTTAAGCACTACACTGGAAAGACATTGACGTTCTGGTGCGTTCTGTCCTGCACAAATTGGTTAGCCTAATCTAAATTCAAGCGAAATGATAAATTATGTGTTGTAACAACTCTATACATATATAAATCTTTAAAATACAATCGGATTTCCGAGGCTTGACGAATATAGCCGAAGCGCATAATTTAAATAGTACTATTATACCTAAATGTTCTAAGCCCTACAATGTCATATGTCTTCTATCGGCAAGATTCTTAAATCAGAGTCTACAAATATAATTTTTTAAGCACCATTATCATTTTATTTATCGGTTAACCACTGACAAGGTCTCGTGCACCGCTAACTTGTATTTAGAGTAAGTAAGTATATCAAATGTCTACAGAATCATAAGTAGCACAGTCGTGAGACGAATACAATTTCCACTGTGCCTGTTGCATGAGAAATAATAATGAGGAAAAATGTACTGATAATTTCCGTTGCTTGAGGTTTTCCTTGTTCTATGTTTCACTGATATAGAACACGTCTTTTAGTTTACTTTTTAATGAACAGGTAGTCTTTTTCATTTGATAACAATATTAAATTAGGTTTAATTAATATTTACTCACCATAAAACCCTATAATAAACATTGACTAATATACTCCGAGGAGCAACCAGGTATTATAATCTTTATTAATCTCTAATACAGACTATAACAACTTAACTTTTACTCTTAATAAGATGGCTAATATTGCGTCTAACGTTGAAAAAGTTTTAGAAATAATAAATCTTTACCTATCTACCCTTTTATGTGAGAAGTCCGCAAATAGACGTTACTGGTGTGTGGCTATCGTGTGGCCTTGATGTTGTGTCTTTTGTATTGTTTTCTGGCTATTTCTGTAGAAATGGTGAGTTCCATAGAGACTAAAGCTAGAATTAAATTTTATTGTTAATTTAATGGGACTAACTTATGACGATAAATGCTATTATGCATGAACTGAATAGGGAATAGATTATCTGCCACCAAGATGTTACTAAACTTATCTAGCGATCGCAAAGCACTCCAATGAAAAAGACTTTATCGAACATTTTTTAAAGCTACATTGATAAACAGAGAGAAGTAATTTAAAAAAAAGGTTCGATATAATTTTGTCATTAATGGAATTTAGGTAAACGTATAATTAGAAGTAAAATATTTCCTTTACCACAGTAATTAACATTAACGTACATGCTCGCATGCGACATTTGGTTACCTTTGATAAGCTTCACGATAAAGTGCAGCAAGACATTCTGTAGTTATATCGTTGCGTGTCTCTGCCCTATTTCGCGAGTTTAAACTTCCAACCTATTTTCTGGATACAGCTTTCAATGAAAATATAATTTAAAATCAATATCGGAAATGTTCCAATTTGCCATTCGAATGCCACTTATTTATATCCAGTTTCAGTTAGACCTTCACAATTCTTATGAAACAGATATGATTCAGTTATACCTTCCGAATTGTAGCCAACTTTAATTCTAAACTTTGACTTGATGTTGTATTTAAAATAACTAATAGTAGGGTGTGATTCTCTGGTTAATTTCTATTTTCGTCCTGGTTTACTGAGAAGAATAGACCATCTACCTCTCTGCCAGGCAGCACAAATTAAAATATCGGTTAGTACCAACAAAACAACTGGTGGTAGAGTGCTGTGCAGCAACATACCTGGGTAGGTTAGCCGGCACCACCTTACCTATTCCTACCGCCATAATGACTTGGTCATGTTCTGAACCGGAGAGTAGGGTAGGCGGTAGACTTGCACATGAAGCCTGACATTCCGGCTACATGACAGCGACGCGCCTGTTTTATCTATTATCGTCTATAGGTGACGTTTATGTCTTAGCATTGGAAGACCCATTGTTTTTGTTTGCTGAAAAATAATAATTTTGAGAGTTAAAGATTCTAATTAAACTGTGAGAAGTCAACGTTTATGTGTAGTTTTTAAAGGGCTATTACGACCAAGACCACAGATGGTTGAGTCCTGCAACTCGTCCGGATAGGGAATGTTTTCCTTGCCATACGATGCCATACCAAAGCACATAAAACGTCCATGATGTCTATACGCAACGGTGATTGCTTACGATCAGGAAAGCCATGTGATTGTTTTCTATCCTATCCCATAAGAAATTTAAAAAATATCGTCTTATCATCCGTTATTTTGAAAAGATTACATTATTAAGAAAGTATTACACTTAAAAGTTTACTTAAATATTGCTAGTAATTATTTTTATTTAAAAACTATATTTTCACGTCTGTATACCCGAAAATGTAGGCAGAGTTATAAACAAGACATCTACGACCAGCTGAAGGCATCTATACATATAATAAATCTGTAGAAGGGTCAATTCTGTACATTGAAAACATTGAAAAAATAAATAGCAGAGGGTGTTACTGGATTTATACCATACCCAAATATGTGATTAAAAATGTTTTGTCAGTCTGTCTGTATGTTCAAGCATCACGTGAAAACTAACGGTTCGATTTCGATGAAACTTGGTATAATTATACCTTATTATCCTGGGCATAAAATGGGATACTTTTTATCCGGAAAATACATAGAAATAAATCTTATTTTTTCAGTTCTATCACGCGACATCCGCGCGACATCCGCGCGAACGGAGTCGCGGGCGGAAGCTAGTATGATAATAAACATAATAAAATTACAAAAACCAGTACCTAATTTTCGCGATTACATCATCTAGGTAAACAAAAACAAGTATTATTAAGCCTGAATAAATCCTACAAGACTATCGCTAACCGAGCATAAACACAATGTAGGGCAACGTTATTTTCATAAGAACATTGAAAATTCACATTTTTTTTCCAGACCCGAGGATCCAAACTGAAATCTCATGAAGTCATCCAACATCGGATTGCTAAGCCAATGAGGCGATATTTTTTTACTGCTGTTTTAATTAACATTACTTGAATATTCGTTTGTTTCTCCCATTATCGACAGGGTCAGTCAAAGTTTACAACATTTTAGCTAAATAAATGATTTTATTTGTAATTTTATTTTATCTATTTCACACACAAATCCGTCACAATAATAATTTCTGGATAATTTTTTTGACTCCATAAAAAATAATAGTAGCATACTTGATGGTAACGATAATTTCAAAGAAGCGATGCCTGCTGACAACATTGATTAATTTTGCATTGGCATTATACGTTCGCTCGTAAGTAAAGCTAACCCATTATAACGGTAAAGCTCGTCGCTAAAGGGACAAAATCCGAGTTTCGCTTCACTTGGCTAAACGACCCTTCTGGGTAGCTTATACCTACATTATGTCTATTACACGATATGCCGATAAATGAACCTAACACTCACCATGACAAAATTCCTGAATAAATTAGTCTTTCACGAGTTGTACTTAACATCATACTAATATTATAAATGAGAAAGTTTATACGTTTGTTTGTTACTCCTTCACGCAAAAACTGCTCAACCGATTTTTATAAAATTTAGCACAACTTATTACTTACTTATAAAGGGTAACTTGGATTAACACGTATAATAGTTTTTATCCCAAAAAATATTCTTGTGAGACCATTAACCATGCGGGCAACATCTGGTTTTGAAATAAAATAGTGCAAAACCGAATGTTCTGTTTTATTAAGTTACATGAGAAAGCAAATATAACTATTAGGAAATATAAGATTATCTTAAATAATAGAATACCAACACAAACGATACGCAGAAGTTTACCAAGATTTTCAACTTCAATACTCTAGAAACTCCGAAATTGTAATCCTTAAAATTTTTCGTCCTAGCAATCTCAATTCCTAACTTCCCTGTTTCTAATGTTTAAAGTAATTCCAAATATTGGGCTTTCTATCTTGTCAACCTGATCGTGATTGGGTTGCGGTGGATACGGGGGTGCCTGTCGCCACTGGAATCTCGAATAAGATATGCGGCCCCCTGTTGAGTGGGACTGCCAGAAACGGATCATCAGGTCCAGCGCACCGGGGCATTGGAAGTTTGCGAAAACGTCCCCACAGCCTCGTAGGTACCTGGTGAAGGGGAGGACACTGTCTAGTTTTACTCAGTATGAGTCTGACATAAACCGCCACTTCCCTTGAAAGTGGCAGGTAGCCGTTAGGAATTCTAGACGATAAAAAAATTAAGTTTAGAAGAGTGACCACCAACAGGCGAGTGACGTAGAGAGCGCAGTGACCATGCCTAAAAACTAAGTGTTAACTATTCTAGCTCACGGAGTTGAAATATATTATTTACATTAGTAGTACTATTACCTATTTACTTATTGATACTTATATTTCATTCATATTTATAATGTACAAATTGTAAGAATTTAATTTTTAGGACAAAACATTTTTGGAAGAGTGATCATTCGGATTAAAAATAGTAGGAAAGACGATTTCGGGTTAAGAAACTTAGTTAAGACCATTTGGATCCCAACATAAAATGAAGTCGGGTTTGTAGGTTTATAGATATGAAAGGTTTTGGATAAGAGTTTGGACTAGCCGAGTGACTTTTAAAATAATTAAAACAATATACATGACATGTGTCGATAATAAGATATCTCTGTGACAGCTAATAGAAATATACGCTGTATTTTTTTATTCCAATCATTTTGAGGAAATCTAATCAAAAAAGTAGTAGTGTAATATTATTGAAAAAAAATATTAACACACATTTTAAATTTAATATGTAACCTGTCAACAACATACCTATGTTATCTATTGACGTATTTTGGAGAATAGTGTAACTAACAACATTATGAAAATTAGAAAGGCATTTAATTTAGTATGATAAGTAATAATAACAGTATCAAAAATTAAATTTAGTTCCCATTTTAAAACAAGATGATAATTAATATATCATAATATGTTTTTCTAAACTACTGTTGCATTGAAAAAAGGGTAATTCTGATCACTTACAAGGTCTTTCTTATTTATTTTAACATATTTCATCTCATTCAACCTACTCATCAATTAACATTTTAAATTTTATTATTAATAACGTATTTCAACGACATAAAATGAAGGTATAAAGTAATGTAATGTGCTCCAAACAGTATTTACACTATTAAGCTTTGTCATTTTATTCTGCACGTAATTTGCTACGCCAGATCGTAGCCAGAACGTAGACCCTTAAATGAATTATTTACTTAAACTCGTAAGTATCTTTGTGCTACTTCGTTTACTGGTTTTCACTTTTATAGGAGGTTTTTGATTTTTTTTTATAAAATGTATCTGTTTGTGCAATTATACTGCGAATAATTGTAATGAACACTATTTGAATAAACTAATATCAGTCAGATCAGTTCTAATTTCCACGCATTAATGACGACCGTAAGCTACGAAATACTAGAATCTACCATTTTTATGTGATAAAATAACAAACGAGTAAATCAAATCAAATCAAATCAAAATCTTTATTTGCTATAACAGGGATTAAACATTTGGTAGTGTTGATAAAAGTAAAATTATGACCTTTAAACCTGTTGAACCAAGAACTGGCATGCAAATATTATGTTTAATTTAGTTAGGATTGAAATACATAAAAAAACTACAATTTAGTCACTACTACAATTTAGTCAGTAAGAGATAGTCGTGGCCTTTGGACACCATAGATGTAGGTGCGTCGCTGTTAGGGTGAAATAATTATATTTGATATAATTAAGCATGTTTAAATTGTTATTCAGACCAAACTTCAACAGATATTCTGAACCTTCCATTAGTACTGCTCTTAAACTGGCTATTTCCGCTCACGTAAAAAGCTCATTAAGTTTAAGTTACTTAAACACCACTTCTCTAACTTTCGCTATCTTTGACCGAGTTGGGAATCGGATCAATAATGATGTGACTAATTATAGCCCACCTATAAATACTGGCCAAATTAGTATAAAAGTTTTAGGTAAGGAAGTGCATAATATTACCCTCAAAACATGTTAATCAAATTATGCAAGGAGTTTTCACAGAAATCGATAAAACCTCTTAAGGAATAAATTAATAAGTCCCTTAAATAAAAAACTGTTACTTTTGAAGAACTTGTTATTTTGCAAAAGTCGATACACAAAAAATATAAACTGTCATTCGACTTAAGTACTTTTCAAAGACAAATATTATTATAACAATTCTTCACAATAAAGTTGTTGGAATCACAAAGAAACTTAAAGTAAGGGTCTCATAAAAGTAATACATCATAGTTAATACTCTGCCAGGGACACATTTGCCACCGCTACCCGTGATCTGAATGTTTATTGGCCCTCGTAAATCTATAAGGCTTTCACTATTGAAAAATACGACTTTTAAGCATTGCTCAGTAATCGGTTGTCATATCATATTTTAGCAGTTTTAAACGTTTCACCAATAGTTTCACATTGTTTTGGCAAGTTTCATTCTGTTTTTTGGTATTTTAATGGTAGAACGATTAAAACTAACTTAAATATGTAATATGTTGTTTATCGAAACAAAAAACTAAAGTTGTTGCACTGTAAAGAGAAATATATTTTTATTTATAAATGTTAGTTGCTATTCACAAAACACAAACATACTTTTACAAAAATATTTTCTACATACCTGTAAAGAGAAACAACATTAAAAGCTATTGCTTCACATAGGTAGTATTTATAACAATTGGAATAAATAAATGGTGGTTTAAACAAAGCACGTTTTTTCTAATAATCCCAATATCTAGCATGGACAATCAATCGGCCATAATGAAAATTGTTACCAACACAGATGATTAATATTTAAGTAGTAGTGAAGTAATGCGCGCGAAATTCAAATTAAATGAAGAGAAAGGTTAGTTCTTCATTTACAAATATTATATTTTACAATAAGATTTCGGCAAGTACCGAGAACACTAATTTATTTAAATATAAAAAATTACTACACAAAAGGCGATTATTGAAAACGTAATTTTACATATATATTTACATAAAATAAATAGAAGAAAGAAGAATAGAAATAAACTTAGATGAAAGAACTTTAGAAAGGTGTTTTTAAAAAAATGGTATAAAATATTTAAACAAAAGCGAAAACTACTTTACTAAAATTTATCATAGAACTTTTTACACATATTTTGGAAGAAGTTATTAAAGGAAGCCGCAGGTAAAGCTACTATAATATAAATAATGCAGTTTATAGTGGCAATAATTAGATGTTATTTTTATTTAAATATAGAGTTCTATGAATTTGTACTACCGCATTATTTATTCGTGCTGTAAAGTCAGTGCTTGTCACTGTTGTATGCTAGCATTTAAGCTAGGTTATCTGGTAATATTATAGACGTTTAATTAACATTCCAAACAAGATTAACAAAACATCATCCAATTACGAATTTTTATATGATAATACAACAAGATGACAAAATGATATGTTAACATTAATAATTACTGTATTAGGATTATCGATTTAGCATAATTGTGATGGTTATATTCATTTAAACTCCATGAAAATATGACTTGTAAAAACTAACTGCCAGTTTATGAAAAGCCAATCGAAACAGCAATATTTTAATAATATAATAAAAATGATTAGCTGCTTAACATGAATTGAGTTTTAAAAAAGAATTCAAAAGATATTTGGGAAATTAATTATTATTTTAAGATCTTTATTAATGTGAATTAGATCTTTATTAATATTAATTAATATATCTTTTTATTTATAAATGTTCTTTGTAATAAGTTACGAATTAATTAAAATCCGTTGATTTTCTGTGTTCAAAAATATCGTCGCGTTGTGTTGTTTGACCGATTTGAGCTCCTGTACCACTTAACCAATTTTAATCAAATTTTCACGCCGTGTGCAATCTTATCCTTAAAGCTAGGAAAACTTGTATCTCAAATCGAAGCCACGGGTAACAGCTAATATTATTATAAAATGTATTAACAAGGTATTAATTGGTCAATTTCACAACTTACCTAATCAAACTTGTGACAGTTCATTGATAAAAGAAAATCTTTTTGAGAAACTCAAGAAAATCCCAAACCAAAAATGACATTTTATCCAGGTTTCACATAAGCCGAACTCATTATTAATTGTAAATTAAAATTGATTGACATTTCGGAAACTGACTGTAGTAGCTCAGTCCTTTTACTATTTCAATCTATTTTCGAAATCGATTTTTAATATTGATATGGATAACCTTTGTGAACAATTCAATTTAATTAATTTATTTGTCGAAATAGGTACAGTCATAGTTCCATTACCAAGGAAGGACTACTCCTGGCCTAATGGCGTACAAATATTATTTAGGAAAAAATACTTAAATGTTAAAAAATAAATTTTAAAATTTGCAGCAATCACTTTCACTATCTCACGTATGTTCGCAGACATTGTAGGTTCAATACAGAACTAGTAATACTCTAACTAGCCTGCTCTTATTTATATTACTAGCTTTCGCCCGAGACTCAGTCCGCGCGGATGTAGGCTTCGCGCGATAAAACTGAAAAATTGAGATTTTTTTTTTCTTCGTATTTTTCCAGGGTAAAGAGTATCCCATTTTATGCCCAGGACAATAAGGTATAATTATACTAAGTTTCATAGAAATCGAACCGTTAGTTTTCACGTGATGCCTGAACATACAGACAATTTTTTTTTAATCACATATCCAGTATGTTACTGGATCGATACCAAACCCAAACTACCCACTCAATATTTTGTGTTAATTTCAATGTACAGAATTGACCCTTCTACAGATTTATTATATGTATAGATTATACATAAATAAAGTTTAAGGAAAATCACCCATTTAAATTAAATACAATTACGCCTTTTCAAATTTCAATTAAATCTAAATTATATTGTAATAATTACTGTAAGCTATTAAAATAGGATAACTAATTACATAATCACTTAAGACATAAGGTCTCCTATGAAGTGACTGAATAATTTTTTAATCGACATCGCATTACAGAGAAAGCAAAACTTTTGCGCAATAGATCTATTGTGAGAGACTTGGATTTTATAACAATTAAGAATACATTTTTGATGGCATCTTATTTTTTTGTTCTTATACAGTTCTAATTTTCTACTTTTTTAAACTAGAAAGAACCAACAACTTTATTCTTTCCTTAATTAATACACTTAACACTAATGGTATTCTGAATTTTAAGCTTCTATGTCTGTTATTAGCTCCTTAGAGTTTTGATAATTAGTAGTTTAGTTTGCGTAATCGTCAAATCTTAATGTTGAACGAAATTTTGACTAATTATAACTTAAACTACTAGTTCACATTATTGAAATATATCTTGAATACATAATGCCCAATTTGCCACTAAAAATTCAAGCGTTTTATGGATAACAAAATAGTCAAAAATGGCGTAAAGAGCTTTGGGAAAAAGATGATAGAGGTGATGCTGAATATTTTGCTCGAATTCCCCAGATGAGGTAGCATATATTAGCTCTCGTAAATATACCCTCATTCGATACGCTAGACGAACAGAGACAATACTACTTCTACAACACTATAATATATACAGTTAAATCAATCGAAAAAGGCACGGCTAATACTCGTTTTACCTTTGAAATATCTGCTGTCAGAACAACCTTATCAAATAGTAAAATCTAACCCTTTCGTCTGATGTTTAGAATTGATTAGCTACGTGGGTTACGAGTTGCTAGCATAAAGTTATTTTTGAAGAGAGTTTTCAAATATTCTGTTTTGGACAATTTACTTTTACATCAGTAACAAAAATACAACATATATCTATCTATAGGTATATTAAGTATTTAATTTTGAAAACCAAAGTTTTTTCTACACTTTAGAATACGTTAACAGTAAACAAACTGATCCGATGATAATATAACTCTAAATCTAATCTAATGGTTTTTTTATTGATGTAATCTCATTTTTTTTAATTAGTGTTTACATGTAGGCTACAAAAAAAGTGACGAAGGAATATACAAGGTGGGTGTACCTTCTCGCTGACACATAGTGCTTGTAGAGTTAGAGCATTTCCACATTTGACAACGTTTTCACACTGCGGGAAAGGTGGTAATAGTGCGTTGCCAACTTGAGGCCGGGATGTTAGGCCTCGAGCAAAATATTAAATTATCGGCTACCTTATCCTCTGCACAGGAACACGTCAACCGTAAGCACTGACGTTATGGCGGAAAAAATAGGTAAGGCGGTAGTACTAATCCAGGCGAGACTCTACCACCTAGTTTTATGTCACGGTATTAGTGACGGTAAGCCTATGCTCGCCTTTGACAAGCAGTCTGACAGAAAGACTGACGGTCTATTCTGCAAAGGAGCCCTGACCAACACGGGGTACGGGGATGTTTTAATAAGATCAACTTATTCTAACCATTTTAAGGAAGTTTTACAATTTAGTTATTTTCATAGCCTTGATGCTTGAGAAGCTAGAGTGCACGTCTAACTCCACCTACCAACCGCGAAGCTCTGGTTCGATTTCCAAAGGGGGAAGACATTTGTATGACTAATATTTAAATATCTTCATTTACTGGTTTAGGTGTTTATTAAATTTATTCTGGAATTTCTCGAGTTGAGCTCTCTGCTCGGCACAAAATAGCCCGGTGAAGTTGTAAAATCCTCGCGGTTAGCAATAACTTAGCCATTCAAAAAAAATCTGGTGTTTATTATGTTATATTTAACTGGTAAGTATTTCTAGTTTAGGTGTTAGTAAACGACAAGCATGTAATTGATTACTCTGGGGTTAGATTAAATTTGTGTAATTAGTAGTCCAGCGACATTTTTGAATGATATATACTACATATACTTTCCTTTTATAGCAGTCAAAACCACGGGTCGTTATATGGGTTATGTTATATGGGTTATATATTCAACTGAGTTAACCAATTCTTACTGTTACTAGAAAACGGCACTGAAGTGGTTCTGCCACAGCAAAAAAGTAAAGGGAACAAGGCTAAAAGCGTCTCTATGTATTAAACACTTCTTTTGTATTACTAAAAGCCTTGAACTTTGTAACATACACCACCCTAGTGCAGTTTTTGTTAGCTTTGTTTTATTTACAGACTATAATGCTTAGCAAACCGTGTGCAAGTAAAGAAAGAAGGGAGAAAAAAACGTCATGTAGTTTTACAACGAAGTGTTTGCAAAATTAGAAACGGTTTTAATAAAATGTGCTTTGAATGACTTTGTAATAATAAATTAAATAATAATTAATTGTTAAAATTTAAATAACTAATACGTGATGCCAAAACTTTGGAAATCTTTTTACGAAAATTGCGGGAAAGGTATAAAATTTTGTACACTTATAGTTTATGTGTAGGAGAAATGCAGAACGCTAACAGTTTTCAATAATACCCATACTACCTTGCATTTAACACACTCACACACAAACAAATATATTAATGATAACGATAAAAGATTGCAGATGGCGCTCTAAAAAGTTTGGAAACAAAGTAGTTGGTCTTGAAAAATGAAGATGGCATTCTTATCAACAAGATATTAAAATTATTATGGTCGAATTTCGACCAATGGGCGACCACTAGTTTGAATAATTATGTTACTGGGTAATATGACTATACATAAATAAATAAATGATTAACTAGATTTTAACAATTCAATAGTAATTATTAATAAATCACAAATGTAATTAAAATGATTTTGAAGTTATTCTGATAGCTTTATATGCAAAAATTGTATTAATGTTCTTGAAACACGCTATCATAACGATTTAAGTGAACAAATTAAATTTAGGGAACGTAAGGACATAGTGAATTTTTCTATTGAACGAGTTATTGAGATTGCTTGTATTGAGAATGAGCGGCTGGTTGTATTAAGTGTATACAGGCC
>NJDD01000232.1:55159-152282 GCA_002245505.1 Calephelis nemesis
TCCGATCCGGTGGTAGTTTAAAAAAATGTCGACGCGCACAAATACCACTTGTATGGTTCATGTGAATAAAGAATATTCTGATTCTGATTCTGATTCTGATTCTGAAATGAATATTATAATTGTTTTCATAAAACTTACTTTAATAATGTAGCATTATTTGCTTTTGTTACAGACATTACAAAACTCTCGCGTGTCAACTGTCCTCAGTTAGTTAAAGCATCATAATCCTAATGAAATCCCGTGCTTACTTACTACTTGGAACATTTATTACTAGATCTCAAACCTTTGTTAAAATGACAAAACGAATTACTATTTTTTTTTATTTTTTTTATGTTATAGGAAGGCAAACAAGCAGGCGGACTTCCTGATGGTAAGAAACTCACGCCGCCCAGAGACACCAAAGATGTTAATGATGCGTTGCCAACCTGAGGTCAGGATGTTAGGCCTCGAGCAAAAGTAAGTTAACCGGCTACCTCACCCTCCGGACCGGAACACGTCATGACGTTATGGCGGCAGGAATAGGTAAGGCGATGGTACCAATCCGGGCGAGTCGCTGCGAAACTCTACCACCTAGTCAGATGTCACGGTGTTAGCGACGATTAGCCTATGCTCGCCTTTTACGAGCTGCCTGGCAAGAAAGGCAGATGGTCTATTCTGCAAAGGAGCCCGGACCAACACGGGGAAATTTAGCAATAAAAACTAATTCGTTTTGGCTTTGTGAACTGAAATGACAATAATTTATCTGCAAATGAATACGCAACTTATAAAATTAGTAAATGTTTTTACTTGTCATTTACCAAAATATAGGTTCCAAGTAACTACGACATTTCTATTGACATGGTTGTATTTAATAAAAGCCTCCAAAACAAAACAACACAAGTTCAAACGCAGTTGAATTTGACAAAAACGTATCAATTAGTCGTAGGTACTTTGTGTTCTACTTGATACGTTACAGACATTGGCATTTTAAAAGATGCGTATTTATCATCCATACTAATATTGTTCTTAAAACGTGTTACTTTTTGTCTGCAATTAACTCTCAAAGCCTAAAACGTTTAAGAAAAAACTCGGCAAACGGGTATACTATGACACGGATACGGATATAGACACTAGTCTACACCCGTATCCGTGTCCATCTAAACTATTAGATGTCAAAAGTTCGAGTGGTATAAAAAAATAAAGCTAGCCATACATTTTGCTACAACAAGTATAGCAAAAAATACAACATACTTAAAATGTTTTATGTTGTTTAAAGAAAAAGCAGATGGATTTCTTGAGAAATGCACATTGCCTATAAACCCTAATAATGGGTTTACAAAGTATGGACGAATAATTAAATATTTCATAAACTAGTTCACTGACTGACGAACACCATAAACCGAGGTGAAAGCCTAAATAGGTAAAGGGGTAGTATTAATACGGTATAATAATCGTAAGACTCTACCATGAATGAATGAATGAATACACTTTGTTATGCACCAAAATTTACAAAAAAAAATACAACCTTTTTCACTTGTTAACTCAGGTGCACAAAGGCGGCCTTATCGCTTCAGAGCGATCTTTGCCAGACAACCTTAGGGTGAAGGAGACAATTTAATTAGTTTAAAATTCAAACCATATTCCATGATCACCATATTTTTAGCTGTAGCTTGTAGTGTAACGATGCTTGCCTTTAAAAGTTGAAGGAAAAGATTTGGTCTGTATGTCTTACTAAAGAGAGAAAAGGGGGAAAGAATAAGACTTTTAGTTACAGTGATAGTCACAAAAATTGAATAAGAGAGACGAAAATAATGGATCGTTCTGAAAGTCAAGGTAGAGAATCCAATACTGAGAGCTCAGTCCAATCGAAAACCGCACGGTTGAAAGCCTCGTTAATAATTTGAGGTCTAAATGCGGTATTTAAACCTTCTATTATAAACACGAAGGCTAGGTAAAGCCTTGTATAATAAAATCAATGTTTAGAACTGTTGCCTACTTCGTTAGTGCTTTGAGCTATTTGTAATTAGTCAGGTTAAGGTCAAACATTACATATTCGAGTAGTTTAATAATATCGACAGCTACAAATTGTTTTTACATTACATGATTACAAAATAATATATTCCATTTGTGACTGTAGAGTTATTTTTTAACAATTTGATTAAAATGCTCTCAGACTGATTACGTTTATGAATAAGGACTTAAATTTTAATATTTGTATAAATAAATGAATATTCTTAGACAAGAAATACTAATTTAATCAAACCTTAAAGTAAGCAAATTATATACTTGTGTTATGGGTGCTAGTCAAAACGATACTAATACATACATATACTTATATAAACTCCAGAATAAATCCAGAACAAAAAGTACCCAGACCCAGAAATCTAAATGTTTATCACACAAATGTCTGTCGAGAATTGAACTCAAAATAACAATATTTTAAAAAATTATTAAAAATATTGAGAATTAATTGATCCTATTAAAACATTTTCATTTGCAATGTTACTAAGACGAGATGTTATAGCTTACACTCTTAAAAGTTGTCAAATGTGAAAATGCTCTAACTCTATAAGCTCTATAAATTTTTAAAGTAAGAAAAAAGTTTCGCGATTTAAAAAATTCGCCACGGGACATGAATCCTCAGTAGCTCAAATGGTTAGAGCATTCATCAGCTTGAGACGAAAGGTTACAGGTTGAAATCCTATCTGGGCCGAAATTTTTTCTTTCTTTAAAATTTGTAGAAATTTAACCCCAGGACAGGGCAAGTGCGAAAATAAAAATATCTATAAGCTCTAACTTCACAATTTTTACACCCAAGTCAGAATATCTGGCTTGACCGTTTTGTTACTATAAAAGCTATGGTTTAACAGCGTAATAGAAAAGTAATGAGTGCCTCAGTGCAATTATCGTGGCTTCAATTGTCGCGTTCTGTACTGAAGGGTTAATAGTTACCCAAGTTTTGAAGATTTAAAATACACGAATTTTAGACAAAATTTCATCCCCTAATTTAAGCATTAAGGATAAGAAAATTTAAGGTATTAGAATTTTTTCTTTTTTGTAAATTAATATTAGCTTTCTAGGACTTCAAGAAGTACCATATCGATAGACTATCGGGTTTTAGGATAATATTGGAAATATACGAGCTATAAGTTTGAAAGTTTTTGTCTAAACCACCATATAAACCAGATATGGTTTATCTCTGATATATGGTAAACTCCGAAGTCCGGTTAAAACTAGGCCTAGAACGTTATACCTAGGTGGAGCTACATGCATTGTTGGGTTAGGTTTTGTTATCTAACTGACAAAATTTTGCTAATTCTCATACTTATTATCAGGAGACAGTTCTAAGAACAGAAAAAGCAACACTCGTTTATTTTTTTTAAACAATCTCAGCCATTTCAACTTGCTCGTACATATTGAATTAATTTACTAAAAACATCAAGTCCCCTATTTTTTTATCTTGTCTTATCCTACCAAGTTATGAGGCGGTTAAGTAGTGCCCTCGCGATTCGCTTTGCTCGTCTTGATGGGGTACGAGGGTGCACCTAGATATATTAAGTAATTACTAATTAATATTACTATAAAATATATTATATTATGTACTGTGAATTCTCATCTGAAATGCTACCAGCACTTAACCCCTTCCTGCCAATATAACGTTAGTGTTTGCTGTTATCATTTACCAACTTAGAGGATTTGTAATTTGTATGGAATTCAGTCGAGACTAAATAGTTACACTAGTTCTTTTCAACATCCCGTTTTATAAAGTACCAGTTCCTTGCCGAAATAGGTAACGAATAACACTGTCAATGTTGGGTTTGCAAGGTTGAGAAGCCAGTAAGCATTTTACTCAAGATACTAGGTTTAGGATTGCAACTTAATTTTGGAAACGCTCCATTGCTACCTTTTTAGTCTTTAGCAACAAATATTCTTACTGTGTGCTTGTAATTGCCTTACGATTACCTAAAATACATATTTTTCAGAGCATTGGTTGGAAGTCTTTGATTTATATCTAAGTTCTATATCATGTTGTATAAGTATATGGAAGCGTCAACAGCTAGTCAAAAAAAAATTCTTTGATACCTTTCGTCAACAAACACTGTAAAGTAACAGGCCAATTATTACAAGAGAAATTCCTGCTCAATAATAACCGTTAGTTTATCAATTAGCAAAACAGTCGTTCAATATTTGCGCTTTACAAAATAATTGTTCACAAATTGACCAGTTCCAGACCATTGATCAATTCTAGGAAGCACCTAGAATTGATCATTGCAAATAAATGTTCTCAGTATTTGGTCGGAATATCACATTTATTGCAAAACTAGCTACGTGCGGCGACTTCGTACGGATATAATATTAACCTTGCGAAGAAAATATGATGGCTAAATATATTTTATATTAAAAATCACTGTAAATCGTAGAGTTTTGCGACGTCTCCTGCAGATTCGCTATAATTCTATTTTTGTTATTATAACTTTAGTACTTTTCATTATCGAACACTCATTTGATTGAGATTAATATTTGCTATGTAAAATATACTAAGTCTATACTTTAAACCAACACAATACCATTTTAATTAAACTCCACTAGAGACATTTTATTGTTTGTGAAAAGTTTCAGAAGCTGGTACACACTCATGGAAATGTTTAACGTACTTAGCGCAAACAAGTTAGCAATTCTGACGAGTGCAGGTGACACAATGTTATGTCTAACATCCCAACAAGTGTTAGCGCTTTACTTTTCATTAAGACTTTTTTTAAGATAAGAAATTCACGCCGCCTAGAGACACCAAAAGTGGTAATGGTGCGTTGCCAACCTGAGGCAGGGTTGTAAGGTCTGGAACAGATGTAAGTTTGCCGGCTACCTTGCCCTTCAAACCGGAACACGTCGTGACGTCATGGTGGCAGGAATAGGTAAGGTGGTGGTACCAATCCGGGTGAGTCGCTGCGAAACTCTACCACCTAGTCAGATGTCACGGTGTTAGTGACGGTAAGTCAATGCACGCATTTTACAAGCTACCTGGCAGGAAGGCAGATGGTCTATTCTGCAAAGGAGCCCGGACCAACACGGGGGAAACCAAACTTTGAATATAGGTTTCTGATATCATTAAAAATGGGTATCTATCTTTTCGCCTTTTTTGTCGCCTCTGTGGTCAAGCGGTTTAGTTGGACTTGACTGCAAGAGGTCCAGGGTTCGAATCCCGGGTCGGGCAACAAAAAGAAAATTGGGTTTTTTCCAATTTTCTAATAAAAAAAATGTTGCTCGGGATAGGATATGTGCCCGGTTGGCGATAAGCTTGCCACCTACATTGTAGGACTTAGTATCTTCGGCTAGCCGTGGGTGCCCTGGTTGTGCCTCTGCTTACCTCTTCGGGGATATGGGCGTGAAGAAACTTTTTTTATCTATTTTTTCAATTTAATAGATATTTATTTATTTAACTATAGCTATATGTTTTAATGACTAGTTGCTGGCGCTGATGTCATGAGATTTCGAGTTCAATTCTAAGGTAACACAACTCAAAAATGAAAATTTGTTTTTCAATTTTTTAATGAAAAGAATTTGTCCCGGATATTGGATAAATGTTTGGCAATAGGTTTGCCGCTCATAATATCGAGAGAGCACAAGTATAATAACAATAATTCTTTATTGTACACAGGTGAAATAACACAAAAGAAATAGCAATTTAAGGAAAAAATGTACAATAGGCGAGCTTATCTCGTGAAGAGATAGATCTCTTACAGCTAACCCTAGAGAGAAAATTTGAACATAAATTTATTCTGGTTGTAGTGTACATATAAGCAAATAGAACTAAACTACAATTAAACTAATACATTATCAATTTATGGACCAAAACAATAAAATATATATTATATTTGATTAAGTATTTGACAGATAGTGCAACTTCAATTGTTTTTTGAAAGTGTATAGTGTTTTGCTTCTTCGAATAGAAGAGGGAAGATAATTCTACAGCCTGATTGCATGAACCGTAAAGGAATGTGAAAAGAAAGTGTTACGATGAGGTGGAACACGCAATAGGCAAGCAACAGTATAACGATTAGGAGAATCCGGAGAATGAAGAAAAGTAAAATGTTTTTTAAAATTTTAAATGATTAAATAAAATGTTGTAGAGAAGGCAAAAGATATGAATATTTCTGCGAAGACGAATAGTAGTGTGACTAATACGACTTTCTTTTATATATGTGGACTAGCTATTCCGGTGAACTTCGTTCCACCCGTTCAGTTGGTATGGGAAAAGTTCAAAAGTTTTCCCTAATTTCCTCGCAGTCAAACGTTATAAAAAGTAGCCTATGTCCGTCTCGTGGTTTTAAGCTTCTAACGCTGCAGCCATTCATGAGTTATAAATAGTGTAACTAATACAACTTTCTTTTTTATTTAAAAATTATAGGCCATTTAATTGTTTTTATTGATTGATGCCTTATGTGATAGAAAATATCTTTTTTTATGATATTGGAATTCAAACACGCAGACGGATTTGCTGAAGTTAAGAATATCACGTCGCCTCGAGACACATAAGGAGGTAACAGTGCGTCACCAACCTGAAGCCGGGATGTTAGGCCTCGAGCAAAAATAAGTTTACCGGTTACCTTGCACACCGAACCGGCTATCGTCAACGGCAAGCACTGACATTATGGCGGTATTAATAGATTATGGCACCTAATCCGGAAGAGTCGCTGCGATACTCTACCACCTAGTCCGATGTCACGGTTAGTGAGTAATAGTAAGTCCATGCTCGCCTTTAACGAGCTGGCATGAAGGCACATGGTCTATTCTGCAAAAGATCCCGGACCAACAAGGGAAATAATCTAATAACTTTTTTAACATTTAATTTCAAATCACGATAGTAGAGTATGTTTTGTTTCTTTTGACATTGAGACGGATCAATACGGCTCTTGAAATGGTCAAGGTTTTCTTTTTATGGGATGCTTCACTTGTGCTGCGACATTGTAATCATTTGATATTATAACAAAATATTCGCCCCTTTTGTTATTTAAATTCACGCCGCCTAGAGACAACAAAGATGGTAATGGTGTGCTGCCAACCTGAAGTCGGGATGTTAGGCCTCGAGCAAAAGTAAGTTTACCGGCTACCTTACCCTCCGAACCGGAACACGTCATGACGTTATGGCGGCAGGAATAGGTAAGGCGGTGGTACCAATCCGGGCGAGTCGCTTTGAAACTCTACCACCTAGTCACATGTCACGGTGTTAGTGCAAGGCAGATGATCTATTCTGCAAATTCTTTGGAACACCACAGTGCTTTATATTCAGACTAAATCACAGACAGAATGAAGTAAGGTATATGATTTAGTCAACAAGAACATTCTTTTGACATTAAAATAAATTCTATTCTTTATTAGTTTTTCTTTGAAAAAGTTAGATTTTTTTATTCTGCTTGTAAGAATGCTTAAACGATTTAAATTTTGTTTGTTACTTTATGACGTTATACATCTAGTTAAATAATTCGCATCGCATATTGGGAAAGTGTAGTAAAAGAAAAATGTGTTATTTAATATCTCATAAGTACTTGAACTAATGGCGACGATAAACCGATACGAATTATAGTGACCAATTATTAAACACAACTTTAAATATAAGCAAAATTACTTTAACACGGAAGTAAAGTCACCAGAAAAACTAATTGATTGAGAAAGGAAAAGTATCATAACTACATAGTATCAAAGACAAATTTACTAATCTCTGATAGTGAGTATGGAACACGTTTTCGGCAGTGTGTCCCTATCTATGTTTTGATCTTTAAAAATGCGCAACGGATTTTAATGCGGCTTTTTTATAGATAGAGTGATTCAAAAGGAAGGTTTATATGTAGGTATATTAACATAGAAGTTATCACATGCGATGCTGGGAAGAGCTGCTAGTGAAATAATATACGAAGTAAATAGTCAAGAGTGACTTACTAGCTAGCCTTGTGCTGAAAATGTACAACTAACGTAAGACTCTGTAGTTTGTAAAATAAGCATATAACTTAAAGTTATAGCCTTAGAATAATAACGCTACAATATTATATAATATCAACAGTAATAAAGTTAAATTGTTGTTCAGGTAAAATAAAAAACAACGTTCAAATTTAAACAAACAAAATTATCTTTAACTCGATCACAGGATCTAGAGAAAAACATTTGTATTGTATTTGTAGGCAAACAACAAGACAAAATAGTCTGAGACCTACAGGAGGAAAACAGCGCCATTTTATCCGTGATGCTTATTCCTTTAAATGAAAAGAAAATGTAATTACGACAGGAATACGCTACAGAATGCTAATTTGAATAATTAGACTATTTATTAGCGCCTACTCCGCTTCATAATAGGAAATTATTCGAAATGTCAACCAACTGGTTGGGCGTCGTTCATTATTTTAAATTAAACTATTAATTAAGTTTGCTAAAGACTTCTGTACGTAGCGCTGGCGCTCATAACCCAATTACCGCAGTCCGTAGACGCTTCAAGTACAATATTGATATTACAATACTGTTTACTTTGTAAAATAAAGCGACCTTTTAACTATTATGCTACTATAAAGAAGACTAAGAGATCATTGTTCTCACAGCGATTTCAAATTGCTGTAGTATTGAAACGCAAAAAGTAAAAGAGTTTCCTAATGAAAGAAAAATACCTTTTGCTTGCAGACCCTACAGAAAATGGCTATCTCCATGACTAACATTTAAAATTACATTTTGCAGGCACAATTATAAGCCTCTGTCTGTCAGAGAGAATCTGACGTTTTCTTTTCTTGTATGTGGCAGACTTGTAATTGTGCAGGAAGTAAAGATATATAAAACCTGAGTAAGAACTAGTACAGACAATTTTGATGTCTTTTTAAACATTTACTACAAGTATGGTATTACGTTTGGACTAACAAAACTGTTCATTGTTGGAGCTGTGCAGTAACTTGCTAGTGATGCACCGCCTACCTATTCCTGCCGCCTTAATGACAATGTTTCGTTTGGACGGTAGGGTAGGCGGTAGATTTGCAAAATATACTCAGGCTGCTGGACCTCGACGCACGCGCAGCATTTATGGTTTCTTAAGGCCTTGATTACCTCTTATCTAGAATGTGGAAAGTCCATAAAAATATGTAAAAATGACTTCAAAACCTACACCGATGTTGCTCAACAGGTCTTGGTTTCACTTATTATTTTCGGTTTTATTAAAAAAACTTATAGTCTTGTGATATTCTTAACTTACAATACGGCTCTTGAAATGGTCAAGGTTTTCTTTTTATGGGATGCTTCACTTGTGCTGCGACATTGTAATCATTTGATATTATAACAAAATATTCGCCCCTTTTGTTATTTAAATTCACGCCACCTAGAGACACCAAAGATGGTAATGGTGCGCTGCCAACCTGAAGTCGGGATGTTAGGCCTCGAGCAAAAGTAAGTTTACCGGCTACCTTACCCTCCGAACCGGAACACGTCATGACGTTATGGCGGCAGGAATAGGTAAGGCGGTGGTACCAATCCGGGCGAGTCGCTTTGAAACTCTACCACCTAGTCACATGTCACGGTGTTAGTGCAAGGCAGATGATCTATTCTGCAAAGGAGCCCGAACCAACACGGGGAATGTATTACATTTGATTTAGTTAGACATTTACATATTAACTCAATTTACTTAATCGTCAGGTCAAATTTGTTCAAAACCAGTAAACACTCACCAAAACACTGTATGATGTTAATTGTACCCAATTGACCCCTTTTTAAAAGGTTTAATTAACTAACTCTTTATTACGCTTACAAATAAAACACGACTGATCGGTTTAAATTTTTGAATACTAGAAATTGTCTTAGCGGAAATATTTTACTTGTTTAATAAAAAAAAACCAGTTATTTATTAACAACAAAATAAATTAAGAAGAAAAAAGTTAGCTAGGGCCATATCTGGTGAATATGGTGGTTGCTTGATGGTGTTTGTTGAGTGTTTCATCGAAAGTTCGGTCACAATGTTGGCCGTCGCATTATCGTGGTGCAAAGAATTTTATTTTAATATATCTGGCCTTTTTATTCCTTATTTACCGTTTGACTTTCCGGCAAAAATTCCAAATGCAAAACACCGCGCCAGTCAAAGAAAACATTCAATATGACTTTGACATTTGAACGACGTTCGCCGTGGATTTAAACCGAGTTCAAAAAACGAGGATATTCTTAATTCGGTAGGTATGTTTTTTTTTTGCATATACACCGATTTCTTCGAGGTGTTAAACCGAATTATGTAATTCTTTTTTGATGCGGAACAGTTTCGAATTAGTCTCATAAAATCTTAATTCTTTTTTTTTACCTACTTTCACCTATCCCGATGTTTATTTTTATTAAATTAAATCATGTCAGCAATAAACTAAAAAATACTAAATAAAAATAACTACGTTATAAAAAACTCCTTTTTACTACGTTATAAAAAAATCAGAAAGTAAAAATTTATAAATATGAAATAATAATTACATAATACATATTGTTATTTAACGATGGTAATTAACGATATATAATAATTTTAGTTTGTGTGTGTCAAATGCATGGTAGTGTGGATAATGTTTTATTTATTGATTTAATGTTCTTTATAAGCAATATTATTAAAAAATATTAGCGTTCTGCAGTTCTCAAATTTTATGCTCCTGCGTCAGTGCAATTTTCATAAAAAGGGATCAAAAGTTTTGGCATTACATATTAATATATATATATAAGTTGTACTGGAACATTTTGTAGCACAAAACTTTATCTGTTTTTTTATTGTTACCACTGGACTTAAAACTGATTAGCTATATACTGAACATATATAACATGTTTAATAACAAAATAGATAGTTAAAGAAATCATCTTACCTTACCTACGGAAAGTAAATATGTTATATTGAAAAATTAACGATTGATTTACGCGTAGATAACATTCATGTGTGCGAAGCAGTGAGCGCAGACTAGTAAATTATTAAATAATATCAGAACTACTCTTCCAGCAGACTTTAAAAATATGACCGATCATGAAATAATTTACATATGGGATGCTAATGCTGCTTCTTTGGCCAAATGAAATTTAATGCGTCAGGTCAGGGGTGACTATTAAAGAAGGATGACGTAACTTTCTTACATTGTCTTTGCGTCATAACGAATTTCAAATATTCTATATAAAATATATATATATATTATAATAAACATAAAATATTCTAATATAATATATGTGGCCTGTGCCTTATCCTAGAGGGTAGAAATGTAAATATCTACTATATATGAGATATATGTATACTTCATACGATCGATCCTTGTGTATCAAATGTAGAATTTCTATTTTTTACTGGAGGTGGATCACAAGACTATAAGTTTTTTTAATAAAACCGAAAATAATAAGTGAAACCAAGACCTGTTGAGCAACATCGGTGTAGGTTTTGAAGTCATTTTTACATATTTTTATGGACTTTCCACATTCTAGATAAGAGGTAATCAAGGCCTTAAGAAACCATAAATGCTGCGCGTGCGTCGAGGTCCAGCAGCCTGAGTATATTTTGCAAATCTACCGCCTACCCTACCGTCCAAACGAAACATTGTCATTAAGGCGGCAGGAATAGGTAGGCGGTGCATCACTAGCAAGTTACTGCACAGCTCCAACAATGAACAGTTTTGTTAGTCCAAACGTAATACCATACTTGTAGTAAATGTTTAAAAAGACATCAAAATTGTCTGTACTAGTTCTTACTCAGGTTTTATATATCTTTACTTCCTGCACAATTACGAGTCTGCCACATACAAGAAAAGAAAACGTCAGATTCTCTCTGACAGACAGGGGCTTATAATTCTGCCTGCAAAATGTAATTTCACATGTTAGTCATGGAGATAGCCATTTTTTGTAGGGTCTGCAAGCAAAAGGTATTTTTCTTTCATTAGGAAACTCTTTTACTTTTTGCGTTTCAATACTACAGCAATTTGAAATCGCTGTGAGAACAATGATCTCTTAGTCTTCTTTATAGTAGCATAATAGTTAAAAGGTCGCTTTATTTTACAAAGTAAACAGTATTGTAATATCAATATTGTACTTGAAGCGTCTACGGACTGCGGTAATTGGGTTATGAGCGCCAGCGCTACGTACAGAAGTCTTTAGCAAACTTAATTAATAGTTTAATTTAAAATAATGAACGACGCCCAACCAGTTGGTTGACATTTCGAATAATTTTCTATTATGAAGCGGAGTAGGCGCTAATAAATAGTCTAATTATTCAAATTAGCATTCTGTAGCGTATTCCTGTCGTAATTACATTTTCTTTTTATTTAAAGGAATAAGCATCACGGATAAAATGGCGCTGTTTTCCTCCTGTAGGTCTCAGACTATTTTGTCTTGTTGTTTGTCTACAAATACAATACAAATGTTTTTCTCTAGATCCTGTGATCGAGTTAAAGATAATTTTGTTTGTTTAAATTTGAACGTTGTTTTTTATTTTACCTGAACAACAATTTAACTTTATTACTGTTGATATTATATAATATTGTAGCGTTATTATTCTAAGGCTATAACTTTAAGTTTTATGCTTATTTTACAAACTACAGAGTCTTACGTTAGTTGTACATTTTCAGCACAAGGCTAGCTAGTAAGTCACTCTTGACTATTTACTTCGTATATTATTTCACTAGCAGCTCTTCCCAGCATCGCATGTGATAACTTCTATGTTAATATACCTACATGTAAACCTTCATTTTGAATCACTCTATCTATAAAAAAGCCGCATTAAAATCCGTTGCGCATTTTTAAAGATCAAAACATAGATAGACACACACAGCCGAAAACGTGTTCCATACTCACTATCAGAGATTAGTAAATTTGTCTTTGATACTATGTAGTTATGATACTTTTCCTTTCTCAATCAATTAGTTTTTCTGGTGACTTTAATTCCGTGTTAAAGTAATTTTGCTTATATTTAAAGTTGTGTTTAATAATTGGTCACTATAATTCGTATCGGTTTATCGTCGCCATTAGTTCAAGTACTTATGAGATATTAAATAACACATTTTTCTTTCACTACACTTTCCCAATATGCGATGCGAATTATTTAACTAGATGTATAACGTCATAAAGTAACAATAAACAAAATTTAAATCGTTTAAACATTCTTACAAGCAGAATAAAAAATCTAACTTTTTCAAAGAAAAACTAATAAAAGAATAGAATTTATTTTAATGTCAAAAGAATGTTCTTGTTGACTAAATCATATACCTTACTTCATTCTGTCTGTGATTTAGTCTGAATATAAAGCACTGTGGTGTTCCAAAGATCAAACAAATCTCACAAGTATAATCTTTTTTAATATTTTGCGTTCCGATTTGGCATGTCCTTTATTGAGACCAATATTTCAAAAAAATTGATCGAATAAAAGGCGCTCAATGATAGCAATGCCAAATAAATCCACAGCATCTTAAACAACAAAATTTAATTAGCATGTAAAGGGACAGTTATGTGTATAGGTAAGTTTAAAAGGTCTGCCAATTTACATTTTATTCGATGTAAAGGTACACATTTTTATTTTGATAGCTACTGTCACTAATTCAAAGCTCTCTAGCTCTACACACTTTTTGAAGTTATACTTCTTTTGGCGCGTTAGGAAAAAATGATGAGGGTAAATTTTTACGATGCGCGCACACACCGTCACGAAAAACCGACATGATAAAGTTAGCTATAGATAACATTTTAGTTTTTCAAAAAAAGGTACCAACAAAGTAAAAGTAAGGACATCTACGTATGTTTGCGTGAGAATTGACAACTGTATTCACAATATTTCTTTATTTCTATGGTTAGTGTCATTTTGTCTACAAATGTAAAATAAGGCAAAAGATAAAATTTTTAAAAAGATTTGTATCTTATTACGCCGAAGAAGTATAACTTCTAACGCGTGTACATAAGTACACACGCAACTTCTTTTAAAGTAAAAAGTAAATACATGTATACATGTAAAAAAGTATATTTATGTATAGTAGATAAGTACAAGTGTTTACTTCAAAAAAGTGTATATCCAATGGAATCCCACCAAGTGCCGACGATAACAAGTATAGATTCTATTCTCTAGCTCTCAGTTAGTTATTTACACATATTTGATATTTTACATTTACATGACCGTCAGACGTTACTAGTTATTGTAAAATTTGGACCTAAAAATATAGTTACCTATTACCTATCAAATTACATTCTAAATTGAAAAATCATATACGACAGATAAAAAATAAATTTAGAAATGGACTTGTCGACGTAGCTCTGATTGTATTTAGTTTAGTCTCAGTGGCGTAAGTAGATTTGAGAAGGGTTTCGTTACCCCTTTTGAGAAAATTATTACATGCCAAAGTGTTCCACATCATGGTGAGGACACTAAAAGGACACTTCTGTAATTCGATCTTCGATCCTTAGCAAACGTGTGTTCAGTACCTAACAATATTAACTGCTTCATACCGGAATTTTTTAGTTTTACCTGAGCTAGATATTACCAGTGTCATAGACTTATGCGTACCACTCGCTAGATACGTAAAAGTTCATCATAAGTAAAATCTATGACGTAACAGGTAAAGTTCTTGTTACCATTTCGTGTTATTCCTAATTGTTGGTAAAATTATTATGAAAATTTATAATTAATCTTGTACCTAATTTGTAACTGTGTAATTTTTGTATGACAATCTACCATCATCATACAAAAAATAGACTAAACGTAGATTTCATGTACATATTTAATATACATAAAGAACATTTTTTGTTGGAATTTTTGTGATAAAAAATAATAATTAATGAGAATGTAGACAAACAAATAATCACCAACTGGTAACAGACTGATCAGAAAAAAACTGACAAGGGAAATTTACAAGTTCTCTTAAATAAATACGTTTGTATCCTCAAAGATATAACTGACAGGAAGTTGCTGTCTTAGAGACTGGTACGTTATTATTAAAAGTTTTATTGTCAAAATGTTCAATCGCTCACATTGAATTTATGGAAGCATAATACCTATCTAGAGTAGACGGTGGCGTGGTTTACTTAATGGAATCGCAACTTTGCCAGTCTTATTTCTTGTTAATTCGTCGAAAAAAAAGAAAAAAGTATCTTCACGCTCATATCCCCGAAGAAGTAGGCAGAGGCACAACCAGGGCACCCACGATTAGCCGAAGATACTAAGTCCCACAATGTGATAGGTGGCTAAGCCTATCGCCAACCGGGCACATTTCCAATCCCGAGCAACATTTTTTTTTTATTAGAAAATTGGAAAAACCCAATTTTCTTTTTGTTCGAACCCGGGATTGGAACCCGGGACCTCATCCAGTCAAGTCCAACAACTGAACCGCTAGACCACAGAGGCGATAATAATATTCGTCGAAATATTGTGATTATGATGAACTTTGATTTACAAGTGCGCCCTATCACGCGTTACTTTACTGATACAGAACTTAAATTGTAACTGCGTATAAAACTCACTTTTTATGTAATTTTACTTAATGCGGGTATTATTTCGTAGTTCAGACATTATTCTTAAATGTTGGTAAAATAATTTATTCAGCCGGTGATACTCTCAGACGTTCTTAGTGTTACCATTTGAAAGTGGGCGGCCGACAGTTGTGAACGGCACACTAATCGCGTCTTGTATATTTATCATAAAAAAGAAGTTTTTTTTTTCTTTTTTATGATAAATATACCATATGATATTTATCGTATATTTTTCAATACATGGAAATGTATATGCCTCGTTGCTAGAAATAATAAATAGTATCATTATATTTCCTAGAGCCTGAACCCACGTTATTAACCATTTATGTCATTACTGTTGTTTTTCTAACAACGCTTAGCGGTACTAAATAGGTAACTAAGTGTGCCTGACTTATTTAGTTTCGATTATGCTTGCACTGCATACCATAAGTAGGTATACATTTTGCTACTTACTTGTGCTTGGATGGAGTCGGAGTATTTTATAAACTTACTTATTCTATTAGTGTATTATGTGGTAGCTTCTGGGTAAGTACCTGACATATTTTGTATGCCTTAAGCACCTCTCCTGAATTCACAATTATACAATTACTTTTAATATGAAATATAATATTTCAATTTCATTGGCTTTCCATTTTATTCACTTGCATAGAATTTGTAATCCATTAAAATTATCTACCTACATCAAATCTAGTAATATCAATAATAAAAAATTAAATGTAAACTTTGTATTTAGAATAATTTGGGTAGTGATTTTGACTCAATGGCTTAATATATTCTGTAGGTAGCTTGTTTCGTTCTTTTTGCATATTTATAGATCCATTATTGTCGCCTCTGTGGTCGAGCGGCCCGGGTGTTGGACCTCGGGTTCGAATCCCGGGTCGGCCAACAAAAAGAAAATTGGATTTTCCACTTTTCTAATAAAAAAAATGTTGGTCGGGATTGGAAACGTGCCCGGTTGGCGATAGGCTTGCCACCTATCATATTATGGGACTTAGTATCTTCGGCTAGTCGTGGGTGCCCTGGTTGTGCCTCTGCCTACCTCTTCGGGGATATGGGCGTGAAGATACTTTTCATTATTAGATTGGTGAACAGTGTGAAAACTTGACACATAACACGAATAATATAATAGATGTGATGACAGTGTAACATCACTACTTTGATCTGCAGCTGTGAAACGAGGCTGCCCTCTGCTCAGCGTGAGATTTAATTGAATTATTTGAATGAATCCGACGCTTCCGCCGCCCTGCAGCCAGCCGACTCTGCAGGATATATCAATTGCCGGTTGAAAACAAAACTTATTTTTATTTGTTAGTTGTCATATCATCTATGATATGTCTAATATTGTTATTTCATTGGACGATAAATATCTAGTTTGAAGCCTTAGCTCGAAGCTGCATTTTGTGCATTTAAAAATCTATTTATTGTGTAATATACTGTTTAAAATTCAAAATACATTTCCTGGCAGTGTTTCCGTATTTCTGGAAAAAAATCCTTATCTAATTAGATTATAAACATTGTAAGTTCAATTTTAAATAATAATTAAAATGAAAATATTTATTTAAATCCTGTTGATTTTTTAAATATACGGATGACTTGTTAATAATAAATACGAATACAGATAATAAATTCCTTTTCTGTGTCCGTATAAGAAAAATAATTCAACACGAGTGGCATACTTTTATTATTTAACTAGTTAAGTAGTTTTATCATCCATCAATATTTTTATGGGTCATGTGAAATGTTTTCATATTTTATCCATCCAATGTAAATTACTTATTAATTTCATAAGTACTTACCTAATTGGATTACAAAATTTCTATTAATAACTTATTGTTAAAATATATACATCAAAATAATAATAATAATAGCATAAGCAAAAACTAAATAAATAAACGTTTAAATTGTAATAGTTGCCCTATTTTGAACTTTTCTAGGTAGGTAAATACTTAAGTAGGTATACATTCCTTTTTTAAATCCTTTTCCTTTTGCTGATATAAAGTATTTATTTTAATTAAATACGTAGTGAAATTGTTAAACCAAGAAAATATTTTTAATGATAACATAAATATATAATTTAATATGTTTAAATATCTAGACAATTTCATTTCCTTAAATCTACTGCATGCAATAATAACTTAGTTAAAATAAATAAACAATATTATGTATACATTAAAATCAATGCAAATGCATACTTACAAATTTTCTTGATTTTAAATATGTTTCAAGCACAACAGGTGTCCACTACACTTTATGACGTGGGGTAAAAGTATTAAATTTTAAAAATGTTGGTTCACCTAGTATAGAGTTCACATTAACTCACTCGTATTCTGCATACAATAACATAATATAGTGAAATGTAGGGGCGGTTAGGCGCGATACAAATCTGTCAACGTCCCTGAGTAGACTGAGCGATGAAGTTGGTTGGTAGCTTGTCTTTAGGGTTGCTATGCATGATTCTCATTTTACCCCGAACTTAATATGTTTAGAATTATTTTTTTAGACGTTTTAAGATACTTCGTTGCCTTATATTTTTATTATCATTATTTATAAAGGTGAGAAATAAATACGAAATTGTGTTGCGTTGATGGATTACTGATGCTTTTATCATTACCAAACTACATGTTAATGCTTAAAATGGATTTAGCGTCCACTATCGGCCGCAATAGTGGCAACATAGGTACGTGTACGTGGCAAAAAATCTTCAAAATCTAATTAGATTTATATTAGACAAGTTGGACTCTCTAACATTGGATACATCATTTCTGCTGCTTAAACTTAATTTCTTACATAAACGTCATATAAAAACATATTAATTTTTAACTAGAATAAATGTAAATTTTTAGTTTTTTTTTAATTATAAGATGAAAGTGTTTAAATCAAATAAGATATGTTATTTAAACAATTTATCTCATTTTCCCGACTAATGGGGTATTCTTTGAAAAGCGGCTCTACTAAATGGATGATCTCTCCTCCCAATAGCAATCGCGCCCCGGGTAACCTGTACGATGAGTCTTTATTTATGTTTTAATGTGCTACTAGCTTTTGTTTGCAACATCGCCTGCGTATTAAATTTAATAATGCCTCGTGTTGGTGAGGGCTTTCTTGCAGAATAGACCATCTGCTTGGAAGCTCGTAAAATTCGAGCATAGGCTTACCATCACTAGCAATGTAAAATCTAACACCTGCCAACCTAGGTAGAGTTTCACAGCGACTCGCCCGTATTAGTACTACCGCCTTACCTATTCCTGTTGCCATAACGTCAGCTTGTCGTGGACATGTTCTGTTTCGGAGGATAAAGTAGACCTCAGGTTGGCATCAATACTACTTTGGTGTCTCCAGGCGACGTGAATTTCTTACTATCAGTAAATCCGTCTGCTCCTTTGCCTTCCAATGTCATAAAAAATAATGATTTTAATATTTTATTAAAAATACAACATCTAAATTTTATGAAAATGTTATAGGTACTGGCTAATGTATATAGAATGTGCTAACGTTACCTGGACGAACGATCTACCTACTAGGTTAGTAGGTATCAACACATGAGCGGTTCCAAGGGACGGAGGTCCAGTTGAGTTCATCACCTTTCCTGAACAGACTCCTGGGAGGTTACCATAAGCTCTTAAAACAGTATTATTTTAATAATCCTAATTGTCATCGGAGAAAGACAACCTTATTACGTACACCATAAAGTTGCTTATAAAGGTGGACATTTAGCAAAATGGAAGTAATACTGCTATAAGCGTTCATGGTAGGCCCCCTGTTCAGCTAGCTAGGTCTAATAGTATTCGCGTATATAGCCCTGATGGCTTGAAGATTGAATCCGTCACTGTGTCCTGGTACCTATCGCCTAATTATATCGATGGCAGTTACGTTAACGAGATTGGATAATTGAGAACAAAACTAAAATTGTTTGATTTCTTTATGACGTAAGACAGTGAACAACATACGGCTGGTAGATAGCATAAAAATAGCCGTTGTCTTTTGACACCATAGATGTTATACCTATTGTACAAATCTACCGGCTACGTTTCCTATTTACAGGAATAGCTAAGGCTGTGCATCCATATTCATACAATGCTTTGTTAGTCGCCTTGTTACACAGTACTCTACCACCGGTGGTCTTGATGACCCTTTGGACCTACGCTCAACATGAAAAAAAAACAAATACACACGAACACGCTAATATGCCTAATAGGGTACTTGCGAAAAATTTGGTCCAAGAGGGTTTTTTTTATAATACAAGCAGCTGGTGACCGTGACTTGTGGCGCTCTTTGGGGGAGGCCTATGTCCAGCTGTGAACGTCCTCCGGCTGATGATGATGATGATGATGATGATGATGGGGTTTTTGAATTTTCAAGATTGCGAATCCTTTCTAAAATTGTGACAAAACACCCATTTTAAATACTTTTTTTAATATAGATACTAAATTTAGTACGAAATATATTTCTTTCTATTATCGTCGACTATTGTATTTTGCGACCTAAGTTTGGCCCTAAGATCACTATGCTTAAAAAGTATTATTTAAAATATTATGAAATGCTTCTGCGAAAGCATCCCCACAAATAATAACTGGTTTTAAACTACTGTCTACTTATCGCCTCTGTGGTCTAGCGGTTCAGCTGTTGGACTTGACTGCGTTAGGTCCTGGGTTCAAATCCCGGGTAGAAAATTGGGTTTTTCCAAAATCCAATTTCCAATAAAAAAAAATGTTGCTCGGGATAGGATATGTGCCCGGTTGGCGATAGGCTTGCCACCTGTCACATCGTGGAACTTAGTATCTTCGGCTAGTCGTGGGTACCCTGGTTGTGCCTCTGCCTACCTCTTCGGGGATATGGGCGTGAAGATACTTTTTTGACTTTTTTTTTAAATTACTGTAACCAAGAAATGTAAGGACCATATTACACGCTAGTAATCTTGTACATAGTTTGCACAGTTATAAGTCAGATAATCTGCCTAATCTGTACAACGACTAGATTAGTACCAGTGCCTTACCTATTCCTGCCACTCTAACGATAGTTTCTGCCTCTCTATCCAGTCTGCCCAGTAAACTTATTTATGCAAGAGGTTTAGGGGCTGTACCCAAACACATCAGTTAACAATTTGGTATATACAATGTCAATTTAATGACTGATTAAAAGATAATTAACCTTTCTGAGTGCGACCGTAAAGTAAATGAAAGTAAACATCCATAAGGTCTACAGATGGTCGCAATTAATGCCCATCTGCTGTTCACTTTAAAAATATTGAGACATATCCGACTGCACCATTCTTGTTCGTTAATTGTTAACGAAATTAGGGCGTCCAGAGTGAACTCATCTAATTTGGGACGTCTAAAATTAATGAGGAATGCTATTCTAAAAGGTAAATGAAATTTGTATGAGTATTTGAAAGTGAAAACATTTTGGACGGACTTATTAATTTTTTTAGAATTCAGAAAGGTTCTTGCAAATCTGCAGAGTGTTGGGCAAAACTTGGTGATACGCCTCATTTTTTTTGAAAGTTTAAAAAATCTCAAAGAGTCATAGATATAATCATTTGTTTTATTGTAGGATGTTGCTTGGTTAATTGAAAATAATAAAAAAGATATATTTATTTAGCAAAAACCAAGTTACAAACTATTAAAATTTTCTGGCCCCCACACTACACTGAGCCTGTGGGGTCACTAGTCACTAGCTAGTCGATCTTAATACAGTTATTTTTTTTTTGTTTCTTAATTACTTATAAACATATTGCGTACGGATTACACTTTATTTTCTGATTTTAATTATATTTTCAGTGTCTTCGAACGACATTGTGCAGAGTCCTTTTGATAATAACATTTTTGTTTGTCTGACAGTATAGTTTTTAAAATTAAATAATTTGATAAGCTTGTTATAAATATGTGGAAATAGGAAGTCACTAAATCGCTGGGCAAATGTTGTTTTCGGTGTTGAATTAGGGAGTCTAAAAACTCTTTGCCTAAGCATTGATTCGTATTTGTCAGATTTAGTTACATTTTTATAAACACACATTGCTACCCTTAAGTAATATAATTGTCTCATACTTAGAAGTTCTGTATCAGAGTAGAGGTTTTCAGTTGGATAACTAATAGGTTTGTGTAATGCTACTTTCAAGAGTGCTCTGTGTGCTCTTTCGAGAGTAATTAAGGTGGAAGTAGAAGCGCCTCCCCAAGCAAGAATACAATAATCTATTACAGATCGGCATAAGGCCATGTACACCATCTTAATCAGTTTCCAATCTAACGCTCCGCGCAGGCACCTCATAATTGTCATCAACTTTCTTACTCTAGATCAAGGGTGGGCAAATTACGGCTCGCGGGCCGGATCCGGCCCTTGAAAGTTTTTAATCCGGCCCTCCGAGGGTTTTTATTAGAAAAATATGAACCTTCTTAAAAAAATGGTCAAAATGTTAAAAAACTATTGAAATTTGAACAAAAGGTACTGAATCGATACTTATAACATGTATACTTATTGCGTATTTCATATGTTAAGATTTTATTTCAATAAAGGATTGTAAAATAAAATAAAAAATGCCTTTTGTTATCTTTATACAACGTTTTATAATCGTAACATTTACTGCTATTTTAGGTGTTTTAATACACCGGCCCGCCTCAAGATTAATTATAATTTTCTGGCCCGCCACTTGATTTTTTTTAACTTACCGGCCCGCGGTCAAAATAATTTGCCCACGCCTGCTCTAGATGATACAAGTAAGATATGATCCTTAAAAGATGATTTTTTGTCCAACATAACACCAAGATATCTACATACATTAACACGCTGATATGGTGTACACAATTACAGGATTGGGTGCATTGGTATGGAAGAGTGAAATGGAATAATATAACAACAGTTTTATGTAATAGGAAATAGGAGCGATATTTATATGCTTATTTATACAATATTTTTTGACATTGAGTGGGGAGTTTTGTCAGGTACATACATTGACCTCTACGTATAGTTTCTATGGGTACATGTCAAGTAGATGTCACCTAATACTCCTCTCTTGTACTTACTTATTGTGCATGTAGAGACGTCAACTGGGGCGTATTACCAAGTTTTACCCTATCCGTCTTATTAATAACATATGTAGGTTATAGTACGCCAAGGCTCAACCTTCTATTTGACTTTATTATATTAATTTAATACAGGCTACAATATCAACTTAGTTTTACTCCTACGTTAGTCCGTATTTATTAATAAGATAGTCAATATTAATAGTCTCCATGACTACCGTTCTAAGGTTCTGTAGTAAACGAGGAATATTTTCTTATGTCCATCCGTCTGTTTTTCTGTGTTTAAAACAAGAGACTGGGTACCCCATTTTACATCGACAAAAACATATTCGTACTGCTATGTTCCTTAAGAATTTTATAATTTTCTGTACAAGGAAATCCAATTGGGATTAAAATAAGTTTAATCAGGCTATAGACGGTGCAAAAACTCGACGCAACAATTATTCAGATTTACTATCCGAACCCCTCGACCAATTTTTTGACTTAATACTGATGGGTGAGCAAACCAAACACATTCAGTACTTATTCCTGCATACTGCATAGTCGAGTACCGTCCCCTAAGATATTAGAGACATTATTAAAAGTAAAAATGCCGACAACCGGCGTAACGTTAGATTCCCATCCTAGGAGTGTGTACGTTCGGGTAATATTCTGGGTAAATAAAAATTAAGGCCGTAAAAAGACGCGTAGTTAGCTACACTAACAACGGCTATTTAGCGGCCTACGAAGCTGCTGTACGGGTGCACTTCCTGAATGCGCCTCAGCCTTTCATTATTTCTGACACTACGGTACAGTCTAACCTTTGACCCTTCTTGTATCAGGCCTAAGCTAAATCGCGACCATCACAAAATAAAATTTGGTACCATTTCTCCTTGGTGTTGTTAGTTGTTCCCTGCATCATTCATTCAAAAAAACGCGATGTCCGTAAGTTGAGAAAAAAGTGATTAGCGCCTTTTTAATAGATAGAAAAAGAAGGGTGTTACAAGTTTGGCGTATTTGTGTGTGTGTGTTTTTCGATTACGATGGGATTTTTTTTGTTTGAAAGCTGGGCGAGATCGAGATTACACTTACATTAGGTACATATACTCGTAGGCGGTAATGGTGCGTTGCTATCCTGAAGCCCGGATGTTAGTACTCGAGCGAGAGCAAACTAAAAATTCGAAACGGAACACGTCAACAGCAAGCGCTGTCGCTATGGCGTCAGAAAATAAAACATACGAGTTCCTGCGAAACTCTACAACCTAGTCATATGTCATGGTGCTGGGTGGGTAACATATTATATGCTCAAATGCCGCTCAGCCCGTAAACGCTGTCAAAAATGCAAAATTAAGTAAAAGCCTGGACCAACACGGGGATAAACTTTCCTACCAGGCAACTCATATAAGGCGAGCATAGGTTTAATGGGTCATTTCCATCAAGACCACTGGTGGTTGGTGATAGTGTTGTGAAGCACTTGGTCGGGCTAGGATGCACCGCCTTACCTAATTCTGTTGCCATGACGACATTGCCGTGTTCCAGTCCTGAGGCTAGGGTAGCCGACAAACTTGCACAATAGGCCTAACGTTTCGGCCAAAGTACAGCAACGCACCTATAACATCTATGTTGTCTATTGACTACGGTTACTCTTACTATCAGTAGCCGTGTGCTTGTTAGCTATCTTGTTACATTAAGAAAACCGATCTAGACTTGGTGGCAATTAGAATGAGACTATTTCGGAAGCACGCTCTTTCAAATAAAAAAGATTTTTTTAAATCCGTAGGAAAATGGAGAGGAAATCGATTAACATACTAAAAGAAAATTAAGGAGTCCGCCTATTTTCAAAGTCGGTTTTAATGCAGCCTTTTATGTGGTGGGGAATGATTTTCCAATTTTTAATGAAGAGAATAAGAACTTGAACTAATTACATCATAACTCTCCTAATTTATATTTTGACAGTGACTTATGCAATAGAACATTTTTTGTAATAAACTACATAAATGGTAACGTAAAATTTACCCAAATAATGTTTCATATTTAGGTAGGTACCTAATTTCAACATTATTTTTTGCATTAAGCATAAATGAAAGAATAAGTAGGTATACTTTCAATAAGCTATTAAGTACTTTGTACTGGGTTCTATAGCTAACCTAAGTTAATTGTGTTTTCAATTTCTTATATTTTGTAATAAAATAAATAACTTGCTTCCAGTTATTTTTGACAATCGAAACGTATTTTTATTATAAAAAAATAGCTATCTGAAAAGTCGAAGTTTACAGAAACAACTTTACAGAGATTGTTTTCTTAAATAGTCAATCGATCCATTGCTTTAATAAAAAAATCCTAGCAGAGGTGGCATCAACCCCCAAAGTACAAGCAACCAACTGCATAGGGTCACCTTTGTTGTAGAGCTTTTGCAGAACTTAAATCCAATTTTATAAAAAAAGTCTGTAGTTTTTGACAAAAGTTATACAGTGTGTCTGTGTTCAGTTATATAGAACCTTTAGAGCAAAATCACTATTTGCTGAATGACGATTTGTATTTCGTCTAGGTAAAGATCGCCCCAAACTACTAGTCCGGACTACGCGTTCAGAGCGGACTAGAAGTTATTAGGTATTTACTTTCTAAGAAAATTATTGCTAAGAATAGTCTCTGGAAGGCAATTCAATTTCTCAATGTAATATTTATAGAACTTTTGACTACAACAAACAACCTAAGGTCACAAGAGTAACTTATGTGATGTATGTAAAATAAACAATTTTTGCGTTCTAGTTCGAGTGTCGTATGTTACAATAAACCAGCTTCAGGTTCACAATTCACTATTACTTTCTTTAGTGTCGGTAACATTATATAGATCATGTTTCACAACAAAAGCTTCGCCTTCTCGGTTGCCTTCCAACCCTATAAAATACAAGAAGTCTAGTTGCTTGTATACCTTCTAATTCGTCCATTTCTTCGGAAGATTTAAAAATGATCCGCCAGAGGCAGCACTAGTAGGAGATACACATGTTTCAAGCTCAATTAACGCTCAAGACCTAATAGCAAATTCATATATGACACACTGGCCAAACATGATAAAAGCATCGCATGTGTTTAAGATTTGCGCACAAGTCTCGTGCAGTTTACCAGAATTTTGTTATAGTAGGCATTATAAGACGCGACATACGTGCAGCGAGCTTAAGTACATCAAATTCAGTCTAGAAAAAAGATTGCATTGTTTTCTTTTATAAAAGTGTCTTCAATCCCATATACCCGAGAGGGTAGGCAGAGGCACAACCACGATTAGATGAAGACACTAAGTCCTGCAATGTGATAGGTGGCAATCTTATCGCCAACATGGCACATATCCAATCCCAGGCACCATTATTTTTTTAGAAAATTGAAAATATACAATTTCTAATGTTTTTGTTGCCTGACCCGGGAATCGAACCCGGGACCTCAAGAAGTCAAGTCCGACGCTAGACCGCTGGACCACAGAGGCGACTTTTAAAATAATCGCATGTCAAACGATTGGGGTAAGGTCACATTAGTAAATAAATGAATAAAATACCTTTTAATGAAACAAATATATTTCATTACGAAATTAATTACCCAACAAATCCATGATCAACACGTTTTCAAACCTTTTTCAATTATAATAGGAAAATGTGCCTTTTTTAAAGTGCCAAATATTCTTTAACACGCTCTAAAATGTGGTTACTATATATGAGATCAAGTTTACAATGGTAAAATTCGCAGCCCTTTCGTCCAGTAACCAAATTTTAAAGCTAAATTTTAATGCCTAACGGTAACACTACAACACACACATTTATGCACATTTAGAAATTTTGTAAAGTGTTTTTTGTCTTTTTTTTTTAATTTTGGAGATCCAAGACATTTATTATAATTTTGCACATCAATAAGAAATAATATACACAATAGCAAATCTTAGAAATGTGGCGTAATACACACCCAAAATATGGAATTACATCTAAGTTAGTTTGGACAATGGACACGATGTTGAAAATAAAATGGACCGTTTTATAAACACTTAAGGCTGTTCACATTTCCGATTCGTAAGACTTGCGATTATAGTCTAACCATTATTGTCTATGACATACACTGCAAGTAAAAACATTTAGAGATTCTTAACTGGTTTGATTAACGAGTTTATTATAAAACTGAGAATCCGAAACTTAACTGTAATAAATACTAACGTAGAACTCAAAGAAGTTATAGATACTAGTTATCTAATAAAATTAAATAGTATTAATATATGATTTGAAAAAAAAAACTATGTATAATCCATGCATGATTTTTCAAACAGCTACTCATTCTTTTGTCACTATTCTGATTTTGAGATGGTTAGACGATAACGTTAGGTACTGGTCAGTTATTATTGGTTACGTAAATCGAAAATGTGTTTTCAACCTTAAACTTATCGAATAAAATAGTGAAACTTGTTTATAAAAGTTAAAAAGTTCATGGTAAAACTATAAAACAGGTCTATCTGATCAACAGTAATAGTTATCTGAAATACACCAGTAAAAAAAATATATTATATGATATAACAGTAAGTATGTATTACAACTAGTGTTTGCTCGGTTTTTTATAAAATGTACTTACTTGGTTCAACTTAAAAAAAACATATTCATGTCACATTCATCGCTCATCATCTTCAGTAATTTTCCGTAACATACGTTGCTACGAGACATAGTACTAGATATAGTATTGAAAATATCAGATGGGTAATAATTTGGAACCTGACAGTTTAAAACAACCAAGTAAGTATATTTTCCACAATCACGGCAAAACAAATTTCAAAGAAATCCTTACACTATGTGTCGAAAATGAGACTAATTATATTAAAAGACACAAGTCTTCTCATGGCTTCATGTTAACAGCTTAAGAATTGTACATTTATGTATATTACTTTCACATAATATCATAATAATCTACGTCATCAATGTAAATCCATAATTAATAAGGCCATAAAACAAGTCAACACACATTAAAAATAAAAAAGCGACTTTTAAAGTCAGCATTGAATAAATATTGACTAACTATAATTATCTATTTTCTATTTTATAAAACTCAAAATGATAATGTAACACATATTGAAACAAATGTAATAATTTAAGAAAAATAACGTCACTTAATAAATACTATAATGAAAAATGCCGGACTTCTTCAAAACATTCACTATCTTAAATTTTGACTTAAATTAAATGTTTAACAACCAAAGAAATAATTTGATTTTTTCCAATTTTTGGTTTCAGTGAGACACGAAAGACCAACGATCAATTTTTTTATAAAATACTGGAAAAATAAATCTTTACGTACCTAAACCAAATTATTGCTGATGATTTAATATTATTATGTATTTTTTTATATTTATTACCTATGGAAGCTTCAATAAATAAAATGTCTCTGAAGAACAGTTTCTATCACATATCTTTACACATTGTAGCACCACGCGGTTAATAGACCCATCTACGATAACTACACTTACCTCTATTCAATGTTTGTATATGGACATGTATAAAAATGAATACATCTGAAAAATAATTTAAAACTGGTATATAAAAACATTTTATTACAAGTATGTTTAAAAATTAAATAAACTCTCTTATTATTTCATATAGACTATTGAAATTGTGTTTGGCTTTAATAAGATTAAAATCAATAACTATTTATTAATATTAAGTAATTATTGACTGCGAAACTTCTGGCCTACATTACACTACCCGAAAATCAGTCTACTTTCGATCGTTGGCTAGGCTGTGACGAGATATCATCTCTTAGTACTTTACACGGTATCAACTTATAGTAATATCACATTGATTGCAATCACCATAACAATCAAGGGTTTCATTTATCCTAGGTCCAAAATATTACTGAGACATGTAACGGTACATTCCGACGTTACAATACAGCGCAGATTTACTAGTGGTGATTGCTGGGAAAAGTTAAGCCCATGGGATAATGCAAAAAATATAAAATACAATTGTTCATGCTTGTCATCCGATTGTAGACTTGTGTACAACCCAGCTAAAGATAGTTTGAAAGCTACTGGCCCAAAACCTATTGAGATTTTATTTATTAGTTATTGATTGGCACAATGTGCACATTTCGCTTTGGTACAACTAGTGGAAAAAGTAATCAATCAGCTTAAAAAGCACTTTTGTAAGCGATTATTTATTTATAAACTGACTAAAGAGGCTTAAAGATGGTTTACTAAATTTCTTAAGAGAGCACTTTCGAATGACACCGGTACAGCAAGACATAGGTCAAACATGTCTTCTTTCTTTAGTTGTAATTGTCATATTTAAATATTAGAACATAAAAACTTACTTAAATTAAATTGTACGCATTAAAATTATTCCAGTAAAATTATCCATACTGTGGACGGAGATATAATATGTAGAGGCATTATAAAGCAGCAATTGTGCGTAAGTCAATTAATAAACACATATTATGTTCCTTAACATTTTCTAATGTTTCTCTCACATTTGCTGTAACTAGAAAATAAGTAAATATAATAAATAATGCCCACAAGTTCACAGTCTGCGGTAAAATAGCGTAAAACGCTTAATAGCGATTCTGTTAAAAATAACGATTAAAAGTTATTTTATGTTACAAAAAGTGAGGAAGAGATGATTTGTTTAAAATGAACGTCACTTAAGTTCTAATATATCACATTCGTCCTGGTTAGCACATTTCATACATAACTTTGCTGTGCTTGACATGCTATTAAATTTGAAATTTAAATTAGAAGTACTGCTATTTATACATCAGAACTTATTTTAGATGAACATATTATTATAAAAAGACCACACCAATTTTACACTACAAGAATTTAATATAATGAATCACTCAAAAATACCGTATAATATTTTGCAATATCTCCTCGCGCAATTTTATTCAACGAAGATTTAAAATAAAAGCATATTATTCTACAAATTGCACTCATATTAAAAATCGCGGTTGTAGACGAATAACAATAAGTGTTTACAAACGTGAAATAAGACTTTCAAAAGATTTTAGACATTTAAAACTGAGATTTTGTTCGTTTAATTGGTATCCATATTATTGGAGTGAATTTAATAATTCAAGTTAATAATACAATAAAACTGCGCGCGTTTGAAGTGAGACTCGATACAAATATTGACAGTATGTCTTTTGTCTTTGCAAAGATAGTTTGAGTGATTTACCTTACATTATAAGACACTAATTTACACCACAACATCGAGTAACTACGGCTGATATAATTATAAAAAACAGTCAACATCAATTTTGAATAGTTATTTTTTATCATATAAATTTGACATAATCACGAATATCTACATATGCACAGTACCAAGGAGTTAGAAAATTTACGTTATCGCGACATTTATTAAAAAAAGGAATAAATAATTGTACTGAAAAAGAGACTGGTATTTCTAAAAAATAGCTAAGCTATAGAAATACAATCAAATGATTTTAAAATTTATCTTACCTTTAAAATTAATACCTAATAATGTAATAAAAATCAAGGGATGTTACCAATCTCCTTAACAGCTACACATACGTACCTACATATTTTGGACACCATATAATACGCCAATACCACTTACACGAATTTGGGATGAGAGTATTCGGTAACAAAAATAAAAAATCCAAGAGTATTGCTTTTCATTTATACTTAAAGTTTTCTACTACCTAATTTTGACTTATCTTATATCCCTCTGGCGTTTTTATATTTATCTTATATTTTATTATAAAACATCTTTTATTGTAAGTTTTATGTTTTAACAATATAAAATTAAACAAAATAATAAAAATAACATTCCGTACTCCCTCAGAATTATATTAATATGACAACAGCTCTAACTAAATAAACTACACTAAACTCCTTGCATTTCCTGTGTATTCGTTGCATTATTGCGACATTTACTTAGACATAAATTAAACTCAATACCTATAACACTGTAAAATTCACCTTTTCAAATAGTTGGACACTGATTACGTTATAACGGCTACCAAATTATGAGTTTCCGTCACAAAATTCATCCATTAGTATTTATTAAAGTTATTGAGTAAATCAAATAATAAAACGGTTTGGGAAATGTAATTGTTTGTCGTAACTATTTGAAAAGGAGTTTAAAAATGGTATCAAATTACAATAAAAATATTCAGTTTATAGACTTTAAAATGTCTGCAGTAACTGCCAATAAAACAACATGGATCCACTAGCTTTTTCGAACTTTATTTATTCCTTATTGTTTTGCTGAAAGTTAAAGTTAGCAAAAATTCTATCAAGGGTTCCAATTGACTTGTTTTCTCTTATCCTCGATTATAATAAAATTAAGAGTCCTTTTGAAATGCCTAAATAAACCATACTTTATATATAAAACAAAGTAACAATTCCGTATTATAATGTTTATCTGTCTTTCTGTTACAGTTATTTCCGGAACGGCTTGATTGGTTTAAATGAGACTTGTTCTGGCCGATAGGTGATGTTATAAAGAGAAATGTAGGCCATTTAGTAATAGGGAACTTATATTATTTTAAACCTTTTAACCGCTAGTTCTATTACTTTTATTAATACGAGGACCTATTAATTTTTATTTGCAAGACTCTATAGAGTATATTTAAATATTGTAAGATTTGGATTTTAACTCCCACAGAATGTAGTTGTTTTTCTGATCTATTTTTTTTAAATGTATTCCCATGTCTGAAGTGTCGTTGACTAACGTCGATATTGCAATTTCACAAGCACTTGAGTAAACAGATTGAGTTAGGTGAGTTCTCACAATTAATATAGTATGCCAAAGTATACTTGGGTATTTAAAGGAAACGTTGTGCTGTCCCACATATCACGTGGAAAAAATCAACATAATCCAGATACTGCTATTCTAGTTTATGTATGTCAAGCTTAGAAAGATCAGCTATAAAAATATCAGTTCAGCGGGGTTATTCAGTATCTTTTTAGTAATGATCACTGGGTAAAGTGTACATCAAATAGCTTTCAAATGACGTGTTTTATATTTGCTATCTCTATTGTGTTTCTGTTGGACACTGGAGATAGCAAATATAAAACACGTCATTTGACAGCTATTTGATGTACACTTTACCCAGTGATCATCACTAAAAAGATACTGAATAACCCCACATATCCTATTAATATTATAAATGCGAAAGTTTTTATGTATGGATGTATAGATGTTTGTTACTCTTTCACGCAAAAACTACAAAGCCGATTACGATGAAATTTGGTATGTAGGTAGCTGAAGACCCAGAATAACATATAGGCTACTTTTTATCCCGGAGTTCCCGCGGGATTGGGACTTACGCGGGTGAAACCGCGGGGCGCAGCTAGTCAGTTATAAAGCTTATATTTAATACAACCCTTTGGTAATAAAAATATACAACATATGGCTGACGAATATTACGCTATGTGTGAATTGCAAGTAGTGCAGCTCTAGTATTTTCACGTATGGTTTATTTACGAATCTAAGGAAAAAATCTGCGTCGTAATAAAGTTATTTCGATTAAGATCGTTTAAATTTTTGCGTAACCCTCGTTAAAATTTTTACTAACCAAAATAATATATTTTTATGGTCCTCTCCACCTACCTACGGCGTGCAAGTTAATAAAATGTTTATTTCTTTTTTAGTTACTTAAAAATACTAGCCCGCCTATTTTCACAAATAAGACTTTATGTTTGCTTAATTAACTTTTAATTGACTTGTTATAGGTACTTAACACTTAGCTCCTTTAAAATATTTGTACAGATCATATAAATCTTGAGCGATGTATATATTTTAAGTAAATATATGAATTTAAATGCACAACCCATGTGCACAATGTATTTATGTCGAAAGTAAGTTTTTTTTAATATTTGTAGCCGACACGGACAACAAAGTTATGAGTTCTATCAAGCTTTCGTTTCGGTTTTGCAATTTCTGTACAAAATAAACAATACAAATATTGCAATGTTCATAAAACAATTATTCTTATTTCTTATTACATGTTACGTTTTATTGACTTCTATGTATGTATAAATAATATCACAATATTGGCAGTTTGTTGTAGGTTATGTATATATATTTTATTTATAGAGGAGCAATAGGTTCGGGCAAGTATTTTCTATCTAAAAAAAATACTCTCTGTACAATTTGACCGATTAGTCTTAACAAGTCTGAAGTTACACTTTACCAACTTTCGTATTTTTTTTTATATTTAAACTCATCAAAAGTCAACGATCGTTACGTCGTCCGGTTTCAGATATTAGGAAAAATCGGTCATCGTAAACTGTTATATGCCAACAAAAATATTTCATTCTGATCTACTTAATCACCAACTAATGATAAACAAAACCAGTTGAAACAATATAGATGAATTAGTTTATCTACTTCAGTGTTTATTTTTATGAGGTACATATTTTGGCACAGAGAGATTTCTTAATCTAAAATAATTAATATATCTAAATGTTAAAATTACTATAATTACATAAAACATTTTTCGATGTTCTAAAACTTGTTGACTGGTCTTAATCGTATGAATCACAGCTTTTTGCATTCTCCTACTTACCTATCGTCACCACTACAATTTTTCTAGTTTTTTTTTAATGGAATGATTGAACTCTTATTTTAATCCACGTGAGAAATCGAAATTTGTATCTTCTATCAATTTTTAACAAAATTTAATAACTATCAATTTGAGATCCTTTTCTTTAAAAACATACATGAACTATCAATATAAAATTATTTTTTTAAACTGACCATCCTTGAGAATTTAAACTTAAAATAATAAAAAGATCAATTTTAAAGATCCAGAAGTAAAATTTTGCTGTTTAATACGTTGTGTGACTGAATGTAAAATATCCGTATTTACCTTTACATCGAATTTATTGAAATTCATTCCATACATTACTGGCATTAGAATTAAAATAGATAAAAAATTAATAATCTTTCCTTTAAACTATAAATAGATACCATTCCGAAATAAAAAATAATTTAAAACTCTATTCCTTAGACTTGTTTAAATATATCCACAATAAAATTGTAAAGTTTATAAATCTTTTAAAAAATATCCAATTTATTAATATAAAATGACTCGGGCATTATGTATAGAGGTATGCGAAGATAGGTTAGGGGACGGCGCCGTCAATCAGCGTGCGTTGTGCACGTGCGTGGTCAAGTGCTTCGACAAGTAATCGGCGCGTGCAAAGCATTTGCCACATGCCTCACAGTGGTAAGGCCGCTCGCCAGTATGTATGCGTAAATGACGCGTTAAGTCACTTTTTCCTCCAAAAGCCCTTCCACAAAACAGACAGACAAAGGGCCGTTCGCCCGTGTGTTTTCGGACATGTAATTTTAAATTCTCCTTTGATCTGACGCATTTCCCGCAAAAAGGACATGCAAATCTTCGTTCCCTGTCTCTTTGGCGATCATCATTTTGCAAGAATCCTAAGATTCCGGAATGTGAACTTGGACTCTCGAGTTTATTATCACTTCGTGATTCGCTTTCGGAACTGTCAGCCATTGAACTCACACTGGCGAAAGATACAGGTACACGTCTCCTTGGTACCTCATCAGTTGCAGATAAATCTTCTTTTTTAATTTCACCCTCGGTGCTTGAATTCCTGCAATCGGTAGAATCATCAACCGTTACAATTGAATCGGACGGACCGTTTGAATCAACTGTGCTGTCTTGTTCCGCGTCACCAATCACTTCTATTGGAGGAGATCTTGTTGGTTCAGGTCTATTTTTCTTTTTCATAGACAAATCCATTTCACCGCATTGCCCAATAAGAACTTCATTGGTGCTCGAAACTTGATCGATGGCATCTGGTTGGTCTGAATTTTTGGTGTGGAGTCTTTCTAAAGTGTGATTCAAACGATGTTTCTTAAACGATTTAAGATAACGAAATTGCATGCCACAGACGTCGCAGGTAAATAGTTTGTCTGCTGGCAATCTGGCTCGATGATTTTGTTCCCTGTGCTTTACATACGCAGATCTGTATCGATAGCTCTGCCCGCACTGTTCACAAACAAAAGGTTTGTCTTCACCTGGAGCTTGTGAAGAATGTTGTAACGCAGCGTGGCGCTCTAAAAGCCACGTTGAGGGGAAAGACGCGAGACACACGCCACACCTACGTCTTTCAGTGTGAAGCAAGTGTCGGGTTTGATAGGCCATGCAGTCGTCACTAAGATACCTACGTAGGCGACAGGCTTGTAGGGCGAGCAACGGAGACCACAATGGCAGTGCATTTGGGCTGCGAGGAGGAATCGGGCTAGGTAGGCTTGGCGATCCACACGTCATATCGAGACACATCTGAAAGAAAATTTTAGAAATTAGGTCCATTTTATTTGAAATAGGGATTTAAGTATTGTGTTTACATAGATACGTACCTGTAATTTTGGCTACGATGTCAGTGGTTACTAGTATTAATGAATGAGAAATAAGTCAATCGTAAAAAAGTCGAAACTCAAGCTGAAGCAGTAATTAATTGGGTAATAAAGCTACCACTAACATATACTATACATGAGTACTTTGTCACCCCAGGTAATAATTTCCTTCTTATATGTACATATCCTTCTATACAAAATCAATAAAAGAACAATATTTGTAATGGTTGTAGAGCTTTTATTTGTCAAAATTGTATTTTTACAGCTATGATATGCTTATATTTGTTTCAAAAGTTACAATGATCAACAGCTATGGATCTATTTACTGTTGAATTTACAATTGACGAAATACCGATTCGATTCTTGACCGGTCTGTAACTATATTTCAACAAAATCATACTGCTCTTTGTTACAACATTATGTACTATTAATAATGTTAAGGCAAAACAGATTTTTACTAATCTAAAATGTCAACAATTAATATTAAATAAAACAGTATCAAGGGCAATTGGGAATCCCTCAAAGAGGAACAAACCAATGTAAGCTACATAAATATAGTGGACATACGTAGTTTGAACTTGCTGAATAAAATTCAATTAGTGCATAATATACATAGCGGTTATATCGTAACAAATTTCCTATATCTGATATGAGAATTTTTTCATGTACAAGCAGTATACACAATAAACGCTTGCATATTATGCCATAAGTGAAAAGTAACCTATGCAACTAAATAAATTATATTAAACAAATTACAATTAATAAAACAAATTGTACCAATATTCAATAATTAATACACCTACAGGAACTTAGAAAAATTGCAATATAAGTTCTATATTTAGGTATGCCACTTAAAAATAAAATAATCACAACTAACCAGTTTCATTCGCCGCGGTCCAAGCTCTCGTAATGGATAAAACTTAACTTTATTATCTAAGGCTATACGAATAATCTATTGTCCTAGTATTGGTCGTAAAAATAATTTTCCATTGTTCTGTTAATGTATATAATATATATAATATGTTCAGGAGATTGGAATGCGCTAGCTACGGAGTTGGCTTAACGGTTCCTCGTAACTCGGATAAACATAGCATAGATACCAACCAAATATTTTGTAAGTCACATATCATAACGCAACCTACAATTTTCACCATAAAATTACGTTTTTCACTAGAATTCTTCTCCTACATAAACTATGTATATTCCGTGATTTGCAGCCTTTATATAAGTCTTATATAGGCAAGAGGCACTCTAAATATAAAACTGTGGTCACAATTCATGATATAAAAATGAATCTAAGCTGTATACTATTTTATTTGCACCTGACGCACATTGAACAAGACTGTCTTAAGATATTTAGTTATTACAATCAAAAGCGAGGTTTGCGCACATTCTATTCCCGACTACAACTCGTTTAAGAATACAAACTAGAAGTAACTCTTGTTATTTCATGAGTAGTAGTATTATATGAAAGTACACATGATATTATTGTGTGATTTATTAAACAAAAATGGCCCGTATTCCGTGAGCTAACTACATAAAAATTAGCAATTTCTTTACGATCCAAATAATAACGAAACAGTTTTCAAAACATCCTAAGACGGTTTCGTTTCTACTCTGTGCTAGGCCTTAGATATTAAACAATTCGTGCTAGTCTCATTTTATATGCTTCGTAGGTACTCAGAAAATATATCTACATGAATTTGACATAAATATTGCAAGTATATACTTAATATCTTATTTTGTGCTAACGCCAGGTGAACTTTGTGGGAGTTGTGGCTACAATTGTTAACATTTGAATAACTGCACTTAGGGGTCGCATAACTATTGTTCTTGTATGTTATAATACATATACTACCAATCTTCTCACTTCTTATATACATGTCAATACATAGAAATATAATTATAACAATTTTATTATTTAATTAATAAATAGTACCTCTGAATGTTAGGAAATAAAATATCATTTAAAAACTGCATTCTGTTCTATTATTAAAACTATTATGATAAAAACCATTTACAAATTTGTGTAGTTGCAACTTCATTAATCATTTATTTATTGCTATTAATTTATGTAAATTGTAAATATTAAATCTTTCTTAAAATAAGAGAGGAACATTAATTAAGGTTTCAATATTGCTATAAAGTTTGGTAACACTCGACTCCGAAAAATAAAAACAGTGCAGCTTTTCAAATAGCAACATTATTGTATCACTAATAATAATAATCTTTTACGTTTACAATAATTCAATCACTATAGCTCCTGAGAGTAGCGCATCTACCAATCTATTATCTAAATACGCTTAACATGAGACTTTCATAGCAGACAAAAATTAATGCAAATTTTTATAGTTAACTCCTAAACTTTACACAGAAATATAAAACTTTCTATTTAAAACAATAATACATAAGAATTTTATAAGTGTTCAAATTTACCCCAATTTAGTTATTTAAACATTTCCAAACGGGACATTGTCAGTAAATTTCAACACCCATCTCTATGGAATGTCTGTAGAGCCATAAGGTACTCAATTCTTTGCACTAATCGACCGGTTTTGTAACACAAGTTCATACACAAATACTGCAAAATCTATACCTAATTAACATTACCATGTGCATTTGGAAGAGCTTCCTATAAACACTACCACAGCGTTAAGTTTAATTTTTTATCAAAATTAAAACAATATTGCAATGCTACGGTAAGTATAGCGGTATATACAACGCCCACCATCTTTAAATTTATTGCATAGCTACAAAAAAAGGAAATAATATTATCAACTTAATTATGGAATCACCGAGGAATGTTGGGCATACGGCGCGGCGCTATTTTTTGAAATCAGAAATGCATATGAAGCAAGATGCAATGGTACACTAAAATGCAACTATATTCCTAATTATAATATTGAATTGAATATAAAGCGTTAATACTAATTAAAAAAACTAATATCAGAATTTTCCAACCAACAAAACCTGCTTTGAGCAAGTTTTTCTTTTTTATAAAACGGCTTTGATATTTGCTGTGTCTTAAATGGACAGTTATATGTATGTATTATTTAAAAAATATATTTATCGGGCATTTAGAAAAAATAGCCATAAATTAAAAACACTAGGTATTTAATTTAAAACAATGAATCCCCAGCGACAAAACAGGTATGTTCAAATGGTGTAGTTTGTAGTTTCAAATGCAAAATGGCCGGTGCAACTACTGGTTCTATAGTAAAACCGAAACTTACTTAAGTTCGTCATTGTAAGCCAAACAAGAAAAATCGAAAGAGAAAACAGTCCGTCTCTGCTGTATTTACATTTTAAAATTGTATAATATTCCAAAAGGAGTTAATTAAAAAAATGTCAAACATAAATTAAAAATAATATAATTGTCAAATATAAGAAGTTAAATGTAAGAACAACGATGTTTCTTGTAAGAAAATTATTTAAATTTATTTCTATCCCGAATATATAAAAGAAACAAGACATACACCAACAGCTTACTAGTACATTTCATCATAATGTTGAGCTTATTTTTTTTTCTTTGGCAATATGATTTTTGCTATAAAGACCGAACTATTATCGCTTATGTCAATTTAAAAAAATCATAACTGTCTGTCTCTTGATACTTATCAAAAATTTTATAAAGATATTAGCTAAGCGTAAGTAATGAGATCCTTTGATTTAATAATTCAAACATAAAAGTTTAAGCTTGTCAAAAACAAACTTTTAAGAAATCATACACAGCTCGAAATATTGGCGGGATTTAGAATATATCATTTTACATTTATATACTTACTAAAACTTAAATATCAGCCAGTTTAAACCTCATAATTTAAAAACAACCCAAGATGCGTCCTTACTTATAAATATCACAGACCTTTTTCTAATTACCATAATACTTTCAAACAATTAGTCCAATATAGATACTAATAATTTATATTTAATTATTTCCTACTTTAAAATGTTAAAACACCTACATTCAATCAACAGATTTCTATAATCTAACTAATGAATTAATAATTTCCTAAACAAGCAATTTTAAATATTTTTTCAAAATGATATGTAGGTTTACCGAAATATTACCAAAACATTTATATCTATAGACTAGTATATGAATGTTCCTGATCCTTACGTCGTTTAACGTAATTGAAAAGTATGACATTTTCTTCCGCCATATTACCGTAGCATTATGATATTAAGATGATACATATTAAAAATTCATTCAAACAGGAAATATTACTGAGCGCGGCAAGAGTTTGAGATTTTTAGAAATTGAAAAACAAAATACTCATTTTAAACGACTCCAAACGCACTCTAACTATTTGGGAGTCTAAAGCCGCGCTCTGTGAAACCGCCATTCAATCAATAACAAATCAAAGCTTTAGTAATAGTCATCCAGTTGTGATCAGATAACAATATCCAATAAACTCATGCCATTGATGTTTGATGTAATCAAAAACCTTCTATAGTACAATTATTCAAAATTATGATAAATATTGGTATCTATTAAAATGAAAGTTATAATTCATAATAAAATATCCCTGTATTTGACTCTGTTTAATTTCTTGAACACAGCTATCTGGAGTCCCAAATGGTCTCTATTAGCAAGTTTTCTCAACTTTTGAGATGCGTCTCCCAGTCGGAGTAAGAAAACCAAAAAGCGGTGCACCTGATACAGGCATTGAACTTTTTTGTCGACGACCATAAAGAAAATAAGTGAGGATGTGAAAATATTTTTTACATTTTTACATCTTCTCCGAGGAGCGCTACCCAACAGTGGAAATACCTTGTCAGTTTTTCATGGACAACTTTTGTTGTAAACATTTAGTATAGAATTCCATTTGAAACATATTACAAAAATAACATTGCGTGTGGTTTCTTTAGTATGAAAATAGATAAAAAATTTATAAACAGTATCAGTGTGCGATATGCCCCTTAAGTTCCAGGACAATTGCTAGGCAATCGTGTCAAACACTATGAATATTCAGATTCATTAAATAAGTTATAACAGTCACGGCAACAAGGGGCATAGTACTTAATTAAATCAACTGAAATAATTGTGCTTAAAGCTTTGATTCCCATGATCACACATCCACAACCCTCCCCATGACAAACGGCTACTAAAGCGTTTACATTCTAATAAATTTCCTAAAAATCCGATATCATGTATCAAACTATATATTATTTACATTTATATGTCGTAATATTGCTTTTGATTTACTTTAGGGGGGCGTGCGTTGCTATCTCAGAGAGACATAAAATTAGTGAAGACTTCAAATCCCTAAAATTTATAAATACATTGAGTGCATTTTGCAGATTCTAACAATCGTTAAAGCACTCCATTTCAATCTTTAAAATTGGTTTATATTATGATCAAGAACAAAATAAAAAATATACAAGAGAACTCACGATCGCCACAATTAATATTAAATTGTAATGGTACCAAAATAATAATGTTAAATTTGTAAATAAATTGGAACTATCGACTCAGCTATAAAAGGTGCATCATAAGGTGAAGATGATTTTATTTCTGTCGTAAAATGAACATAACAAGATTATTTTATATTTAATCCGCCTGGGTGTTCTAGCGATCCAAAGCGGACTTGACTTCATGAGATGCCAGTTTCGATATCTCGGGAACGGGCAACAAAAACAAAATGGGTTTTTTCAACTTTCTAAAAAAATAATGTTTCCAGGGATAAGATATGTACCCAGCTGGCGATAGATTTTAAACCTATTACGATGTGGTACTTGGTGTTTTTGGCTAGTTGCGGGAGCCTTAGGTCGTTGTAACTCTGCGTATCTCTTCGGGGATACGGGTGTGAGAATATTTTATCTTTTGAATATGAATTAAAAAAAAACTTAACATTGTACGTATCTGAATTATGCAACAAATCCTTTGACATTGATATTTTATAAGAATAGATAGTTATATTAACTTAACTACGTATTTTTAAAAACGTCACCTTATTAGAGATATACATAGTATGAGAATTAACGTAGCGATAGTAAGTCATCTTCTATATCATTTACTTTGTAAAAATCAATCTCGAGAACTTCATATTACATATGCGTGTTCCTAATGGTTAGTAAACTCTAATATTATTTACTATTTACATACATTTTGTAAGACGCAACATAACAGTGAGCATTAATAACAAAGAAGCATTTCGCATTGAATCGATGATTTCTTTAACTATCAAATAAATCAGACAGCATCAGTTCTAAGACCTTTGAAAATACTGTCTATTTAAGGCGTAAAAAAAGCACCGAAGTCAAAATTTGAAGCCGAAACAATTTTTTAATTGCTAACATTTAAACAAATGTAACATGTGTGTTAATTATCTATAAGTGAAATATCAAATATTATTTATTTCATTCAGATCACAGTTGCGGCGTTTAATCACATTCTTAACTAATTATATTGTCCTTCATTTTTTCACATCATCCTTTGTTGACTACAGCCAATGATTACCTACAGTATTTGCTAAAACATCTTTATATATTTGTGCACTACCCTCATCCCAAACTCATTGGTGTGGGCTCTCTTCTTCGGTGTCGACAGGACTCGGTGACAGGAACTTCCTCGCATACTTTGGGTAATGTGTCTTTTCGTGTGCTTTTAATATCGTTGATCTTGAAAACGTTTTCCCGCATAAAACACATCGAAAAGGTCGTTCACCTGGGAAATTAAATTTATTTCATAATATGTTCTAAATTTTGAATCGAAAATTAACATTGTTTGAAAGATTTAAAAATGTAATATCAACTTACCTGTATGCACTCTACAATGGTCTTTCATATGGTGTCTCAGCTTGAAGGCCTTTCCGCAGAATTCACATTTGAAAGGCCGGTCACCGGTGTGTACTGGTAGGTGCGCTATTAATGAAGATACATCTGGAAAACTCTTCCCACAAAACTTGCATAAAACCACATTGCCCGGTTCAACGGGTCCAATATCAAGGTCTAATGGTGATTCTTCAGTTGGTATGCCCATGTACGTAGGTTCACTAAACTGTCCTATCATAGGCAATCCAATTGGTCTGCCCATAATTGCGTCTCTATACTTCAGCGTGTCAAGAGTATGAGTTGTCAATATATGTCTGGTCAATTTGCTCTGGTGAGGAAACGCAGCTCCGCAATGAATGCAAGGATACCCCCTGTCCCCTTCATCAATTCTCCCCCTACCGGGCCCTTCGTACTCCTGCAACCACAAAAAGAACATCAACTTCTTTTCTCTTGTTCGATTTCACACGAACCAAAGTGGGTGCAATAAACTACCACTACTTTCTAAATTGAGATGCAATCTTGTAAAAATTTTTATTTTACTATTTAAATAAGAAGTTGACGCTCATTTTTGCCCAATAATGTGCAGGAGTGAGCCCGGGAACCGACTACGCGTAATGCCTTGTTGCTTAGCAACGCGCGCGCATCTGATTTTGACTGGTAAATAATGCAATTATATGGCCAAAATTTATATATAAAATTGCCCAAAATATATTATATATACCAAACAAAATGAATGTATATAAAAAATGATGGCCAACAAAATGAAGGTCAACTTCTTGACAGCAAGGCATAGTACTTGATGATCAAAATAGCGCAGCACACCAAAAGCATGCAAACAAATTAATTTTCATAAATCAGAGTACTAGGTACTAAAGCTACATACTTGTTATTTTGTCCTGCCATCAATAGCATTTGTTAACACTATAATATGCAAAAAGGGCATTCGGAAATAATAAATTAATGTGTGCCAATATTTTTTAAATAAAAACGGGTACTTTATTGTAACTTGGTTTATGAGTATAAGAAAATTGTAAAGAATAAATTTACGCTGTTGATATTTAAAGATATCGTAGAACATTATTAAGAAACCAGAAACCAAATATCAATATTTTGGTATAGTCTTTTTCCACGTTAAATTACAATTACGGCCTCCAAAGCTAAAACACGGTGATGACCAGTAATAACATTAGATAAAACGAAAGTATTAGACATTCTTTTCTGCGCTATTAAAATTGTCCTGTAAATATGTAGATATCAAATCTTATAATACAAAATTGAAATAGTAAATCTTTTACTGATTGAGCTGGAATATTGGTTTGGTCAGGATGACACATGATTATTTATATGTTAATGTCAAATTAAATGTCTTGCGATGGAAAATGGACAATATTTAATAACAATACACAAATTCAAGAGAGTGCATAAATGCCAATATTTGAAATTGTTTTTTAATTCTGTAATAAATATATTCGGTAAACTTATTAAGTAGAGTTCTTCACATGTATACAATATACATTAGTGTAGTGACAAAAAAGGATCAAGATAATAGTTGTGTATAGCAATACAAGAGGCGTGCAATTTTGTAATATTTATTGCATTAGACCATACAAAACTTGTATTATATTTCGATAACTTGTTAATTTATCGTTTATCATAACAAAACTTTTTTAAAACAAGCTTGATTAGCTATATCGAATATAGATCAACATCATTTTATCTTTTTAAACATTAAGTTAACTTATAGAATAACTAATCCACCATATTTGAAAGTATTGGACTGAGAATGTAATTTATTAATTGTTATAAATACCAAGCATTTTTGAAAATAATAAACATATGACAAACATGCAAAAAGTTAAAAGCTTTAAAATAATAATAACAATTTAATCATTAACTTTGTGTATTAAAGCGAAAAAAAAACTGCCTTATTTGTGAAAGCTTCAAATACTTTTTCTTCAACTATTTTGGAGTACTATTAATGTTAAAAAATAATTGCATTAGTATTACTCATAATCACAGTTCCCAAATATGTAGTTCAAAAAATACATTAGGTATTAATTGAGAAACATTTCTAAGGAAATATATTAATACACAATTCCTTAATGCATCAATTCCTACATATTGGATTATACCACTGTATTTGGGGTCACATAACTCTATTTCACCATGACTTGCTACAATGTGTGTGATCCTATATTGATAAGTACTATTTATAAATTGCATTAAATTTGGAGAAAGTGATTTTTTTTATATTTTCTTGTATATTTTTTTTTAATATTTTTTTATATTTGTGTATACTCTATTCTATATTCTAGTCATGAGACTAGACTTTATCATCTTCTATGATTCATGCAATAAATATTATCGAATCAACTTACTTCTCCAAAAGCTACTTTAATTAATATGATATCCCTTAACATAAAATGAAAATAAAAATTGTATCTTAATTAAAATAATTCGTGCTAAATATTTTAATAGACTTTATACACAATTCGAATTGAGAGCCCAATCAACCACAACATCATAAAGCAAGCACAGTAAAGCATTCCTATATATTTTTAACAATGAAGAACCAAATGCATAACATAATCAGCATATTGTACATTAATCTGGCTGCTAAGCAAATTTCCAGGAAATTACATAATATATTTCAATTTATTATATAATTCACAACAAAATTATGTTGTTTACAAAGCTCAAAAATACAGCAAAACAAACACATGCTCCAAAAATAAAATTGCAAATTAATAATGTTTTTATACTTACAGACTCATGTTGTAATCTATATTCAGGAGTATCTACAGATTTTTCTTCAGTTCTTTCCCAGTCTGTTTCTTTTTTTAATGACTGAAAGTAAGGAATAAATATATTTCATAATAAAAAGGAGAAAGTAATTAAGCAATATAACAAGGAAAAAAAGTGTATTTCCAGGCTTCTTTGCAGAAAAAACCATCTGTCTTGCCATCTCATAAAAGGCGAGCATAGGCTTACCGTCACTAACACCATGACATCCAACTAGGTGGTAGAGTTACGCAACGGCTCGCCCGGATTGATACCATTGCCTTACGTATTGCTGGCGCCAGGACGTCAATGTTTGCCGTTGACGTGTTTTGGTTCGGAGGATAAGGTAGTCTATAAAGTCATTTTTTCCTGGCCTAATATCCTGACTTCAGGTTAGCAGCGCAGCAAAAATATACCTTTGGTGTCTTTAGGCGGTGTGAATTTACTACCATCAGGATATCCATCTGATTTTTTGCCTTCCAATGTCATAAAAAAATATATATTATACAATATGCACCTTAACAAGGAGAGGTTGAATTAGTATTTCAGAAATACAATTTAATAATAACACTAGATAAATTCCTGATATTGCCTTTGAATGATATTGCCTTTAAATTTACTAGAAACCAAGTTCAATCTAAGTTAAAATCCTAACATATGAATGACTCACTCTCTTACAAAATGGAAATTGCTGTATAAAAAATTATGTGTGCAAGCAAAATATAAAGTCCTGAAGTCATTTAAAGATTTGCCGAATGATATTATTTATCATTTTTTAATTAACTTTTTAAATAGTGCTATATGTATGATCTTCGTTGACGAGACCGGTGGCATCGGTGTAGTGTAGTGTCTTGAGAGATTGTGTTTTAGGTTCTCCCTCCCTTGCGTTTTCTGCAGTTGTTGGGTCCGGAGGATCCAATAGGATATGACGGGGTCTTCTAAATTTGGTAGTCCTGTTCATGGCTGATGAATGGTCACATACACGGGTGCTAACACTGGGTTCGGGTGGGCAGCCGTTATTTCTTAGTAACATTCTGATAGCACTTTGTAATGATGCGCTATTGTGGGTAAGTATAGGTCGTAATGCAGGTGCACATTGCATACATACCACGGGCTACCGGTGGCAGTGCACATGAACCTTTTCTGTACTACTTGTAACTTTTTAGGGTGGGTTGGGAAGGTACGTGCCAAGACTACACTTGCGTATACTAAGATTGGTTTGACACAATATGTTTTGTAAAGTGTCACTTTGTTACATACAAAATTACATGTTACTATTTTTATTGATTAGATAGTAAAGATTGCTAAGTAGGAACTTAGCTTTATTTGAGACACATGATAATATGTGCCGTTCCAAAGGCATATTGCTGTCTAGAATGAGCCCTAGGTATTTTGTTGATTTTTGCCAGGGGATTGCTCTATCCAACATTTTGATAGTACCCGGATTTTGACTGGGTCTCATCCGTTCCCTGGGTCTGAAGCTTCGATTTAAGTGCGCCGCTGCATTTTTATCGGGTTTCACTTCGATACGCCACTTTCTGAACTAGTCGCCCAGAAGAGTGGCCGCGTTACGGAGCATATTGCTTATTATATCTCCGCGACGGTGGGATACATATAGAGCCGTGTCGTCCGCGAAAAGGGTTACATCGTTCTTGTACAGGGTAAGATAAGATGATAAGAAAGGTAAGTGTACCAAGCCCTGCGGCACTCTCGCCTCTACAGACCTACAACTGCTAGAGAGAGTACCTCCGACATGTAATCAAAATTTGCTTTTTGACAAGTAGTCTCGTATGATGAGACTAGTCTGTCTGGGCCCAATTCGTAGAGCTTACAGATTAGGCCTTTGTGCCAGACCTTATCGAATGCCTTATATGTCAGAGGTTAGTTAATTATTTTGTAAATTATGATAATAAAGACAAAAAGAACACATACCAGTGGCACTTGTTGAACCGGCGGCAGCCCTGAAGGTCCAGCAATAGGTTCATTTCTTGGGCTTGATAAAGAGCTATGTGATGGATGAGGTAGGCCAGGATGAGATAATGAGCTCAACACACTCAGTCTCTGTTCAACAGGGGAATAACGAGATGCAAGACCAGCTCCATGACTATTAATAATCATATTTATACCTGGAAGTTAAAAAATTTTTGTAAGAGATTTCCTGAAGCTTGGAAATGTAATGTGCCACTAATGAAGTTATCAAATTAGTGTTATATTTTAACTCAAATAATAACAGTACAAGTCTTAAGAGCTAAATTATTGTAAGTTATAACAATTAATCTAATTATGTAGTTAAAATAGTTAAACAATAATCATCTATGCGGGATTACTTTGAAAGGACTGGCCAAATTTTAATATAAAGAGGTAAAAGCTTAAATGGTAAATAATTTTAATTATTGCTAAATTGTGATTTTTACGTTTATATATATTCACTTAAAATAGTCCACAAAATGCTTCACTTGTTGTTACGCTATGTAGTATCTAGTAGGAGTTACGACGTCACCAGCCTGACGTGTGACTGTGACTGTTGACTGTGGAAACCAGTTTTATGCTATGTTAAGGTTACTAACCATGCACTTTTTATTTGTGTTGGACAAAATTCGTAAATTGTCATTTTTTTAAATATTAATTTAGTATGTCAGATAATTAGAGTTATTGATTCCGATTGATCTCAAACTTTGGCTGGTACTTTAAATGTTACCCAATATAATATATAAAAATCAATTACTGTTCGTTGATCATGCTAAAACTTGAGAACGGCTGAACCGATTTAGCTGATTTTGGTTTAGATTATTAGTTCAAGTTTGGTTTGAAAAACAAAAGAAAAATGGGAAAAATGCAAGAAAACTTGGAAAACAACAGTTAAATTTGTCCCCTACAAACTTAATGGGTTGAATGAAGTTCTCTAGGACAGCTAGTAGTAATTAAAATCTCCACAATTTTTTTTTAAGTATATTTTTCGCTTCATCAATATTTAAAAAAAAATGTATCTTTCAAATGTATCTGAAATACAATGCTATTGTATTAAGTTTAACATACTGGGCCCGGGTTGCCAACACACTAACAATTTTTATATCGTCAGTAAACAATACTACTACAATAATAGTAGTAATTTGCAAAAAAAAATAATTGTGGCATACTGTTGATAATCATGCAAGTAACTACAAAGTACATATCTACCAGACAATCAATGTTTTTGTTTGCAGATGAATAATAATTATTGTTACACATTTTGTCAAGTTTTCTAATTAGATCTAAGTATTTGATACAGATTGCAGAAATTATTGAATAAGTGATAAGACAGAGAACAAGGATTTGGTTTTTGTGATGGTAGGAGTCAAGTTTCCTTTAGACACAATATATTGTCGTGCATAACCGACTAAAAGCCCAGGCCAAGAGGCTTAATGTTGAAGATGTCTACTGGTTACCCTATGCTCCAATCCCAAACATGACACTGTCATTTTAGAGTTGCAACTTGCATTCTACCACTGGCGGTTTTATTGGTAAATATTCCACTTAGTCTTTGTTGGCCATTTAAGAGCTACCTGGCAGAATGTTAGAGGGCCAACATGGGGACATAGAAGTAATGTGCAATTTCTAAAATTTCAGTTAAACACAAACGTTTTCTAGTAAGTACTTAATTACAAATGTTGAAACAAAGTAATTAATTTTACATTTAGTAGCAGAAACCGTAACATTATCTGACAATAATTGTAACCACTTACTTTAGGAGTTATGCTCTCAATTTTTTTGATTCAGGTGATAACATGTACCAACTTAAAGCGCTCATTGATCCTTATTAACTTATTTAATGTAAAACATTTTAAAAAATCTATATTTTCTAAGTACATTTAAAAAACAAACATAAAATAACATTCTGCGTTTGTAGGTCTTGATGATCATAAAATGCACGAGTGAATGGATTTTTGGATTCTCAGCATCAATTTTCAGAATAAATAACATTGCGTCATTGCTTTCATTGCGTTAAAAAAAACGATAAATAATATAAATTTGTAACAAGGCATCAACAACTAAAAATTAGGTAGGTAGGTAAGTACAAAAAGTTAAAAACAAATTGTAAATTGTAAAATGACAATTGACAAATGACATTTTAAATCACATTTGACATTGATTAATATTTTTTTTAGTGTAGTAGTTAATTTGCCCCTTTCTGGGACCGGCTACGGCGACTTTTAGGCCAATCTGCCATACATTTGGTATGAATTAAATCTTTATTTCAGTCATTGGTCACTATTCACAAAGTCATGTCTGGGTCTTCAGTAAAACGGTGGCTTCGTTACTCAAACTCGTTTATTGAGATTTGGCGGCAGCGAAATACACGATACACTAATTTCTTCATGATTATTTCATTTATGCACTTTAACTGAACAAAAATATTCTAATTCCCACCTAAATTAACAAATTTCATTCATTATAAACACGAAATTCAATGATTATGAAAAAAATAAGACCACCTTTTTTTAAATTTATGTCTCCCCTTCTGCGATCGGCTTAGATCTGCCACGTCTTCCGTAAAAAGACGTCATTCTTGTTCGTGGTATTTAGGTATTAATAATATACTTCATTAGTTTTATATTTTATTGTTGTCTTACAGAATGCGCAAGTTCATTAAGGCTAAGAATTCATATCACCCACACCGTCCGCGTTTGTGGGAACGCGGATTCTGTAGATTTATATGCAAAAAGTAAGAGCATATTTCACGAAACGTTTTACACCCGCGGCGCCAGCAATTGTTTGCGGTTCCCGCGGCACCGATTTTACCGGCAGTCGGGCCGGTAGAATCGTCAAAATTTGGAGGCAATTATTTCAACTTTAGTACCTAAATTTGTCCCTTTCTGAAACTGTCTAATACCGTTAGGTCACACTGTCACGTCTTCCGTTTTAATAAATTCTTTTACTTAATTTAATATTAATTTTATCTTCAATTCTCTTCAATTTCTTAAAATTTATGTGAAAAGTCTTATAGAATGTGATATCTGGGTCTTAAGTAAAGCGATGGTCTCTTTTTTAATCTCAGAGACTAAATTCTCATTAGGCATGTTGTAAGTTTTTTGCGAAAATAGTGTAGTGCCTGTATCGTAAAATGCTAATAAAATCTATTACCGTTTTTTACAAATTACAAAGGAAATTCTTAATATTAGTATTTTGAATGAATTAATACAAAAAAATCATTAAAAATTAAAACTTCGTACATCTGTGCGAAGCCATGGCGGGCTGCTAGTTGTATATAAAAAATATCTACAATTTGATGAATTAAATTGCATAGAAATTATTATTCACCACTTAATAACAATGTATTATTTTTAAAATAACATGACATTAAAAATAAAATCGTGGCTAATTATTGAACTTCGTAATTTTTTCTTGTTACTTAAGGTACTTTTTTATATGATAACAGAATGCTAAGAAGCAAAGGGATTTCCTAATGGTAAGAAATTCGTGGTGCGTTGCCAACCTGAGGCCGGGATGTTAGGCCTCGAGCACAAGTAAGTATACCAGCTACCTTACTCTCCGAACCGGAACACGTCAACGGCAAGCATTGGACGTTGTGGTGGCAGGAATAGATCAGGCGGTGGTACCAATCCGGCGAGACTCTATAGTCCTAGTAAGATGTCACGGTGTTAGTAACGGCAAGCCTATGCTCGCCTTTTATGAGCTGCCTGGCAGGAAGGCAGGTATGTACATAGATACCTAAAATTTCTTAAGCAACTGGTTTAGGTATGTGTCAGTCCTAAGTTTGAAAAATGCGAAAGGAAATCCTTCCAACTGTTTCTAATAACCGAGTAAGTATAAATTGTAATTTTCAAATCCTGGCATTTAAATGGCGACATTTTAAACTTTATAATGAAAAGATGAAATACCTGTCTACTTTTTGTTTGTAATAATAGGTATATTTAGTTTTCTAAGCCCATGCAAAATACTTAAGTTTCAGAAAAAGTATTTAAGGTTCCTAACGTCAAATCTTAAGTTTTCTGATAGATAATATTATTATCATCGCACAACATATCGTGATATAATATGTTATAGTAAGTATTTTTCACTAGGTATTTAATCTGAGCGTGATGCTAATATTCCAATCCTATCTGAGATACCTACATTTTTACGTTCTCTAATAAGAACGAAAATTATCGTTCATTTGCAGCAGCCAAGCCAAAATGTACGTGAAGGCTACGTTTAGGTTGATGTTATTAAGTTTTTTTTTCGTTCTTACGAACGCAGGTTCGATAATAACAAAACGTATACCTACCTATTAGGTTTTTTTTCGTTTGAAAAACTGAGATCGTGTGCGTGCGCGGCTTTGTAAACATTTTGTATGAAAAGTGTCGTTTATGTTTACGAATTTACATTACTGATTAGGAAACTTAATCAGAAAACTGTATGTTTATGTTCGGCCTAAAAAACAGTTTTGAAATTTGATGCCACTTTTTTGAGAAAACGCTAAACTTTGTGTCCAAGCTGGTAAGTTTTGACATACATATTATGAATAATTTCTGATTTCTGAAAAAAACACATTGGGGCTAGAAGGATTAGATGCAATTTTGACAAAAAAAAACGGTTGCACTTTTTTCATAATTATTGATATTCATACAGGTATTGAGTAAAATTAGTAAATTTTGGTGACACTTTGTACGTAGAGTAATCGCGTAAGTCGCTACTTTAAAGAGTTCTATAGCTTTATGGACTTTAGCATCAAGTTACCCGATTTAGCAAAACCAAAGTTAAACTTGACTAATGACAGACTAATTATTATTATTTTAAATCACATTTAATCATCAAAATCAAATAATATAAAGATATATTTAATTCTTCCAATTCTTCAAAATGATGTTGATTATATTTTGGAGGTTACTATAAATTTAATCGTATCTGCAATTATCGGCACTCGGAAATAGTAATTATTATATTAAACTAGCTGTTCATCTAACTTCGTTCCATCCGCTCAGTTTGTATGGGAAACATAAAGTAATGTTTTTCCTATTTTCCCTGCAATGTTCCCGGTTTTTCTCTCCATAAGAATCTTGTTTGATAATAAGTAATAACTAACACAACAAAAAAAGAATTAGCTTAATCGGATAAGTCTTTCGGAAATTATAGGCTAACCAACACATTTAGCTATTTATTTTTATAGTATAGATTATGAGATGTTTATTTACGCGACGCGTATAGAAAACTAAAAATTATTTAATTTATCATGTTTGTTTGACCTATCGAAGATCGAAAAAGTCAGTAGCTGTTTAAAAGTTACCATTAAAAATATAATTTCATTTATGATCGGGTTAGCGTTGTAAACGTTTTTTCCTTTCGAAAGTAGTTACATAATTACAACAAAATTATAGTTAGCTACAAACATTATTTTGTAAAAAGTCTCAAGAGAGTTTACAATACAGCTGATTAAACTTTATGGTAAATTTTTTAAAAGTTGATTGAAATTTCAAACGTACCAATATTTTCATTTGCACCATTCGACCTAATTGAAACAGTGTCTTCCTCGGGTGATGAAGGACGCATAGGTTCGTCAGGTGGTTCGTCTTTTGGTATGGGAGGATGCGTCAATGTCGGATTTTCCGTTGAAGTTTCAGGTCTAAATCGACGTACAGAGAGTAAAGGTGATATTCGAGGAGGAGTTGCTTCAGGTACCTCTCTAATATCACGACTGTCTCTTGGATCCCTTGAATCACGAAATTCACGTGCATCACGAGATTCTCTACTTTCTCTTAGTTCTCTATGATCCATTGGTCTGCAATCCCTAGGGTCTCTTACGTCTCGAGGTTCTCGTGCGTCTCTAATAATTTCACGGGTTTCTCTTACATCACGATCTCTTTCGCGCTCTCTTTCTTTTTCCTTGGAGTCTCGCAATTCTCTAAAATCCTTAGATTCTCTATGGCTTTCCCTATCTTTATTTTCTCGTTCCCGAATATCTTTATTATCACGTCTTTCATCTTTTACTTGAATATCCCGTTCTTCTAATCTATCGTGGGGATCCGGATTTTCTTTAATATCTTGTTGCTGGCACTCTTCCATTGGCTCAGGAACATTTCTTGCATTAATGCCAGCGGCACTTAGTGTCGTCATTTCAGCTAGGCCTTTCACCTAAAAAGATCAAGATACAGTTAAGACTAACTAACTATACACTAACTACTAACTATACGTGGACACCTATAAATTTTGAATAATTAACATTAGTTGCGGTTCCATTGTTTATAGTAGTAAAACGCTAAATTTTGCTTAATTATTTAATTAACTATTGTATCACTAACAGGAATGAACTTTCATTAATCGCCCTCTAAAAACATTTACGATTGGGTACGTTGATCAATACAGTCATAACGGCGTATTGATTTCTTATTTGTCATTCTTCTGATTGGTTGGTCCGGGCCCTTTGTGTAGAAAAAAACACCAGTCTCCCTGCATACCTCATACACCACCTCTTAATACAGAGCATGAGCTAAATGGACCATTTCCATCAAGACCACTAGCGGTAGAGTGCTGTTCAGCAATTTGCGTGGGTAGGCATCCATAGTATTCTAAGACGACAGGTTCGTAATCGATGTGGAGGGTAGGGTAGTCGATAGACAGAGGTGCACATAAAGTCTAAAATCTCAGCCACATTACAGCAGCCTATCTATAACATCTTTGCTGTCATAAGCTGTGAGCTTGTTCGCCATCTTAATCCACGAAAAAGGTGGGACGAACTTTGCCTCAGATGAGGCTATACGTATGGTATTAATAATTTATTATTTTGACGAAATTAAGTTGTTTTTATAATAATTACCTGTAGGCTCTCAGCAGTCTTAAGGAGAGCCGGAAGTTGGCAATATTGGACGTTAACCTCGCCCTTGTACATGAAGTCGACCAGCGTACGGAGCTCTTCTAAGCCCACGTCCTTAAGAATGACAATAGGGTGACGTGAAGGGTGATCCACAAAGAGAGATCGAAAGTAGGATGAACAAGCAGATAGAACTACCTGAAAAATAAAATAGACATCATATAACAGGAGCGCTCACTCGTTTTTTTGTAACTTGCAGAATATATGTGTGTGTGAATGTGGGTGTTACATTTTGTATATTGTTCTCATATTTTCTCGGGTTTTTCAAAGCAAGCTATCCTATTAATATAGTTAATGAGAAAGTTTGTGAGGGCGGATGGATGTTTGTCATCTACTCATTCAAGCTCAATCTACTGAACAGATTCAAATGAAACTTTACAAGAATATAGTTTATATATAAAAATAACATATAGTCTACAAAAAATAAATATGCATGTTTTAGTATCCGGACAAATTTCCAAATACCCATAAGGTGATGATTTATAGATCTTTAAAAAAGCGTATTACAAATAAACGGTTTTATCGATATTTTTTTTCTAAATTTGAACAATTAAGAATTATCTGATTTGAAGTATAAATCCATATTAAATCGTTTTGAATTTCTAATCGTGTAGAAACAAACCGATAAAATACTGTTGTAAAAAGCGGGAAAATGGTAAACAATATAAATATAAGTACAATACCTACTAAGTATGTAATGACATGAACGTAACATTGGGTGTATCAAAGAGTATATAAATACTACGTAATAAGAGGCGGGACTTCCGTAGATACTTAGCAAACCTGAATTTTGTATGAAGTTTAGCTCAAAGTGACACATGTCACTTGACATAATATGGTGAAAAGGTATAACCCGTATAATTTGAAAGTAAGTCTAAAGGCATTCAGATGTAAGGCAACTAGTGTCATATGATTTAGGAGAATAAAAAACATAGCAAACTTATTTTTTATCCTTTTTCTATATGAAAGTTGCGACAAACTGGGGTGTATTAAATTTATTATTTTGTTTTTACTTTTTTTTTTGCACACACGGCTCACACGTCGTACCTACACAATGCAGTCAATAATATTTTTAAGTAATTCTCTAAGTAACTTATCGAAAAGTTAGTTACCAATTGATTTATTTTTAAACGATTGGAATTTCAACACGATTTAATATGTATGTATATATCCATACAGAATGTAATCGTTCAATGTTAATAGGTAGTAGGTACAGGAAAATATACAATTCGTATTCGTAAGTAGTATTGTCTAAATAAACGTTTTTCAGATTACCATTAGTTAGAATTATTTCGAACAACTGTAATTATTTATAAGTAGCAAGACGAAGCCCTAATTAGGTACATACCTAGGTACGCGAGCCAATTTGTGTAGGTGCGAAAGCTGGCGTAGCCACAAACTTTTTTGAATCTACTAATGTTGTATGGAAACTTATTTAGCCAAGTGCAAAAGCTTTTCTGCAGTTAGATATGGGCCTACTAGTTTTGATGTTCTGATGTTTTTATTATTTTGTCATGGTACCTAGCTCACCTAAAACTTGGCTGTTATATTGACAGCCAATTACATTTGTACTTATATTTGTTGTATTAAAACTAGAAACCGTAATGGCTATGAAATTTCAATGTGTAAGTAATTACTATTCTGAACCAGAGTGTCAGAAATCTTTAAGACGAGGAAAGATGAAAATAAAATGAATAGTTAAAAGTCCACAAAAATATAATTGTAAGTTGAAAAACAGTAACTCAGCTTCAAGAATAATCTTGCAGAGAAGTAGGCAGAACAGTTGCAAACATCAACGTCAACGCTCACTATTGACATTTTCTAATTTAAAAGTAAAGAAATTTATAAATTGTTATTTTATACAAAAAATTCGCAATTATTCTAAAAAGGTTTTCTTGTGACTAACAATTCTGGAAAATAATATTATGTGAAACTCGCTTATCCACTTGAACGTTCGTGGGTAGCGTAGTACCAAAATAGTAATACCCAGTAGATCAATGTTCGAAAAATGCGATTTTATTAAATATCTGTGATTTTTTTTCTACGTGTGATTACTACTGTGAATTTTTAATTATCTTAGCAAAATTTAATTATCTTAAAAAGGAGCATTATGTGGCTTTTTGGCGCGCAAATCTCTGCGCTCGGACGAAGGAGCTTGACAGCTTGCAACGTTGTCGTTCAAGTGGTAATATTAAAAAGAGTAATGAATCTGTTAAACTTTTTCTATTACACATCAAAATTTAATTTCTCTCTCTCTGTGGTCTAGCGACTCGACTCCTTGAGGTACCAGTTTCGATCCCCGGGTCGGGTAACAAAAAAATAAGAAACTGTATTAACATTAAATTAACGTTGCCCAGGATTGGATATGTACCCGGTTGGCAGTAGGCTTGTCACCGATCACATTATTGGATTTAGTGTCTTCGGTTAGTCGTGAGTGCTCTAGTTGTTCCTCTGTCTACCTCTTCGGGGATACGGGTGTGAAGATACTTTTTCAAAAGAAAACAATTCTGCTATCAATATTTGAACCTGTACTCTTTTGTCTTAGCCGTCGAATGCTCTAACCATTTTAGCTGCTGAGGATTTAAATCCCGCGGCGACATTTTTGATTCCGTTCTACCGTTTATTCTTGTTTGTAATTTTACCCAAATTGTCACCTCAACACCTTATAATGTTCTTTTGATAAACCAGTAGCTACCAATCCCCCTACCGATTTTACAATACAATAATCTACAATAATCTGTCAATAACATCCAAATAGTCTGCATAGCATAAAACGTAATAATTACCTTGTGAGCCCGTATAGAGGCACCTTCGGAACAGGCGAGCGTGACGTCTACCAAACTCTCGTCGTGTAGCAACTGGCTGAATACTCCCAGCAGGTTGCTCTGATGATTGTTCCACCTCAGGCAATAGTGCTCACTTCCCATGTCTGAGCTAGCTCCCGCCGCTGCAATCAATATAAAGTCCATTTCAGAATAAGGTAAATGCGAAAGAAGCATTCCGTTTTAAAATATCCGTGGACTCATCTATGGATGGGCAGGTAAATCAAGTAGTAGAACCTTCTTTAAGCATTCGCCTTCGGTACAAGTGCTTGCAGTTAATCAACACAGTGTTTCACGCAGTAATTTTATAAAACTACCAAAATAATTTTGATTATAGAACATAAAATTTCAAAACTTTTAGTCACGAAACCTGTTCCACCGTACGTTCGCCCATTCATCTACCCATCACACAAGTAGCAAACAATACACGGCTAATAGTAAGAACGATAATTATATATAAATGGATTTTTTCAAGATATTGGAAGGCAAAAAAGCTGAAGGATTTCTTGATGGTAAGAAATTTACACCGCCTAGAGACATCAAGTTTGTGTGTGGTGCGTTGCCAACCTGAGGCAAGCAAAGCAAGTTTACCAGCTACCTTACCCTCAGAACTGTTACATCTCAACGGCAAGCACGGACGTTATGGCGGCAGGAATAGCTAAAGCTGTTGTGCCAATCCAGGCGAATCGCTGCGAAACTCTACCACATAGTAGGATGTCACGGTGTTAGTGACGGTAAGACTATGCTCGCCTTTTACGAGCTGCCTGGCAGGAAATGGTCCATTCTGCAAAGGAGCTCGGACCGACATGTGGTTTTTTTTTTGTTAATCACACTCACACTAATACATATCCGATAACCCGAGCCTTGTCTTTTGACATAATTAGACGTATATGTTAATCTCTAGAGTATATAATATTATGGTAATAGCCTATAAAGAAAATGTTTTTATGTTATTCTTAAATTGATCACCATCACTACTATAATTGTTGCCTCTGCTGTTTGATTTATCTTACTAATATTATAAATGCGAAAGTTTGTGAGTAGTATGGATATTTGTAATTCTTTCATGCTCGAATGGCTGAAATTCGGAGCCTTTGCAACCTGGGTTAACATACCTATAGGCTAATTTTGATCTCGACCGCATAACGGGTTCCTGTGAAAACGTGGGCGAAGCCGCAGCCGACAGCTAGTAAAACATGAATTACTTTGTTACCCGATTTACGATTACGTGTACTAAAAAATAGGGGCATATACACAGGAAGATTATCGTCATGTTGTTTGTCAGACACTTCTACGTTTGTTTTTGTTATTAATTAACTGTATCGTATTAAGGTTCATAGTATTGTTATTTCTCCGTGAAGCTTTCTTCAGTAATAAGAACATTTGTGTTAAAGTTGATATTTGGGACATCCTAGTATTATGGCAGTTCGACATCCTTTAAAATAATTAAAAAATACATTTGATACATTATTTGGTAGAGCATCGATAGTGAGCGACGGAAACGTGGCGTAGGTGGATTTCGGAATGTTCGCATGAAGCTTTCACTAAAATATAATCCGCAAAACTCTACTTCGTGTCGCTCTCTACTTTTATATTACCTTAAAATCGTAGTTAGTATAAATAAACATATTGAAAACAGACTAGTTTGCAAGAATACTTATGAGTTTGTAAACCAATTGTCTTAAATATACAATCGCCTGTGTGGTCTTGCGTTCCGGCTTTGGACTTGACTTCATGAGGTCCTGAGTTTGATTCCCCAGTATGGTGACACGAAAAATGTATTTAAAAAAATTTTCTGGTAAAGACAACGTTACGCTTGATTGGTTATGTGATCGGTTGGCAATAGGCTTGCCACTTATCACATTGTAGGACCTAATGTCTTCGGCTAGTCGTGGGTGCCATGCCATGTATTTCTGTATAGATTGTCTCTTACCATCGGGAGATCCGTTAACTGGTTTACTGACCTCTTACATTAAAAAAAAGTAAGGTTACTCAAGAATAAAAGAAAGTCACTAAATAATGAACCCCACTTCGGCGATTTGGCACTATCGTGAAAACTAATTGGATTTTTTTGTAATAATGAATTACATGTATAACACCAGCAAGTTTCGTAAATTTAGATGGAATTTTGTTTAATTTTATTCAGTTAAGTACAAACATTCAATATTTATGTAGAAATTACTTTACGATACACGTGCTGCGTGCATTTCCTCTTTGCCGCCAAATCTCACTATTTGAGTTCGATTAAAGAAACCAATACACTAAATGAGCTTGTGTAAGGAAGCCACCGCTTCACTCAAGACCCTCACATGATATTCTATAACGACTTATAACTGTGATAAGAAACTAAAGAAATGAATTGGAATAAATAACAAGAATCAGAATTTACTAAAACGGACGACATGACAGTATGGCCTAAAGGTTAAGACCTGACAAACTAAAAAAAACGAACCCCGCTCCAAACATTTAGACGCAATTTAATGTTTGTCACCGAGATATTACATATTATAAGTAACTTAGTATTAAAATGCCATTTGCAACTTGTTTTCAAAGTATTATTTGAAAATTTTTTGTTAGATTTTTATTTAAATAAAACATGTACCTAATATATGTTTATCTATTAATTCAAAACCTAAAAGTTTAGTAAATTTTTTCTTCTTTCTTTCCTTTCTGTAAGTTTTGGCCTTCACGTTAGTATTTTGCCATTCGTCAAGTAGAATTTTGCATGAAATTTTCATCAATTATAATTAGTCATTAGTCATAAGTCGTCAGTAAGTCATATCAGACTCTTGGGTAAAGCGGCGGCCTCATTACACAAGCTCATGTAAGGATATTTGGCGGCAACGAGGAAATACATGATAAGCTAATTTCTTCATGATTATGTATTTCATTTGTGCACTTTCACTGAAAAATATTATACAAAATGCCACCTAAATTGAATAATTTCACTCAATATCAACACGAAATTCAATATTTATGAAAAAATTTCGACCATCTTTTCTCTCGATGACGCCAAAACTCGTTTAGTAAATTTGCTCATACTCACTTTTTTTTTCTTAGAAAACCGTGATAAATATACGTTGGCAAATCATGTCGAAAACTCTACGGAAAGTTGGGTAAGAAATTAAGTGAATTATTTGTACTCGATCATTTTTGCAATTTGTGCAAAGAAAAATATTAACAAGCCTTGCTATTTTTAATACTCAATGATTATTTAAGATAATATGTACCTACCTATGAAAAGCTTAGACCGATACACACTTTTTTATTGGTCTGAGATATAAATATACGTTTTCTTTTTTAACACTTCGACTAGACGTATTGCGACTACCGTTCTAGTTTCCAAGTTAGGATAATTATCGTGTCTCATGAAGGCAATTTCGGGTGAAACGTAAGGTTTAAGTTTTAACTGAATTATACAGATAGACAAAATATAGTACAAATTTTTGTAATTACAGAAATTCTGAATAGAAAAGCAGATAATATGTTTTACCTTTAGGGAAAAAGTCAAAAGTCAAACCATACAAGTGATAATCTTTGTGCGCGTCGACATTTGTTTTAAGCTACATATACCACCGGATCGGAATCGCGGCCACACAAACTCAGCAGGCTTGTCTTTTTTTCAATACTAATAGTATCATTCTAAATTGCAATACAATTTTAAGTTAAATAAAAAGTTTACTTTAGTAAGTTTAGCAAGTTTAGTTTAGTACTTTTTTTAAAAAAAATAACAAAAGTACAATAAATCACATTACAAATTGCAGAGGGAGATTGAAACCTCTATGCCCAAGCATGTTCGTTTTCCGAAAACTCTGAGACCTTTCTTTCTTTCTTTAGTGTTTGGCACTAGCGACTCTGAGACCTTATACCTACTTTATATATATTTAATTTTGCTTTTACATATTTTTTAAACTTATTTAAAAAATATATCAAGAATATATATAAAAGTAGATCTCTAAAACTACTGGCAGGTGAGTCGTATACTCATTTAAAATACCCCGATACGTGAACCTGTTCGCTGACAACTCACATAAAAAAATATGTAATGTGGCAGCATGGCCTAAAGGTCTTAGCCGGCCCCAGAAAGGGGCAAATTAACCAAAAAAATTATATATAAGTTAATGCGACTGGCCACTTCTTTCAACCAAAAAAAAAGTTTCACTTAAATTTCGAACACCACATACAATAAAATAAATTTATTTGAAAATTTTATTGGCGGTAAAAGATATTTATTTTAAGTCTTAATTGTTCTTTCGTTAAAAATTAACGTTGTTTAATGTGAGTTGGGGTGTGAATAAATAACTACAATATTTTAAGGTACTTAACTAACGAACTTTCTCGAATTGCAAACTTAGTGCTAATTTTCTGACATGAAAATGAAATTGGAATCTCGAATTTTTTCCCCGTGTTGGTCCGGACTCCTTTGCGGAATAGACCATCTGCCTTCCTGCCAGGCAGCTCGTTAAAGGCGAACATTGGCTTACCGTCACTAACACCGTGACATCTGACGAGGCGGTAGAGTTTCGCAGCGACTCACCTAGATTGGTACCACCGCCTTACCTATTCCTGCCGCCATAACGTCACGCTGGCCTCAGGTTAGCAACGCAACATTACCACCTTTGGTGTCTCTAGGCGGCGTGAATTTCTTACCATCAGGAAATCCGTCTGCTTGTTTGCCTTCCAATATCATAAACAAAAACTGGGTTTAAGTCTTTCTTCGCCTACTTCCTAATTGGTTACTCACTCATCAATAACTGGATACCTAATAATTTAGACAGTTTTTTTTAAAGTAGTAGTTTACACTACCGAGCCTTAGTATAGGACACTTAGACTTTAAGCCTTGATCAACAGTTAGATATAATTTCTTTCATTTATAGCTAATGCACCAGTATCTAGTGCAATCCTACTTATTAATTTCAAGAATCAAAAAAGTTACAATCGTCCCATGAACTACTTATTCTAGTATTATTTCTGAAATATTTAAAATGTAAAAACTACAGACTCAGCTTTATTACGATTTTTTTACATGTTTGTCTAGTTTATAATTAAAGTATTAGTATTAAAAAAAGACAAGCCTGCTGAGTTTCTTTCGCCGGATCTTCTCAGTGAGTGGAACGGGATTCCGATCCGGTGGTAGTTTAAAAATATGTCGACGCGCACAAGTATCATTTGAATGGTCCATGTATTTTTTAAAAAAATATAATTTATATACTAACCTACATATTCCCGAAAATCGTAATCTTCCGTCTGTAATCGCATGATGTTATAATGCGTATTAAGCATTAAGTTATGTACCTAATTAGTACATACAAATCAATGTTGCAGGTATCACGTTCTAAAGTAGACTTTAATATTTACAGGTAAGACTATTCATTATATTTGTTACAAAGGGATTGTTTTAAGTTAAAGGTAAGTCGAACTTAAAATTTAAAGAAAGAAAGTTTCCTAACCATAATATTGTTTTATCGATGCCATGTACATAGTGCCACTCAGATTTATGATAAAACCTGTATTTCCTTAAAAAAAATTGAACAATATTGAAAAAAATGAGAATAAAAACTAGAAGAAAGAAGAAACAAAAAAATGAAAAATGACAGCAATTATGTTTAGTACATATCCATGTATAGTACTTAAATATACAAACATAGTACATATTTTAGTTACGTTGAAATGAATCCCCGTACAAATACGTACTTCGAAAGTATTATAAGGGGATCAGACGTTTAAATTTTTTACTGTACATTTAAAAAAAAACCGAATGTTTGTTAGTATGTATTGCCATACACGCGAAACTAGGTTTAAAGTGAAATCAACTGTAGCACTTAAGTGACGCTGGTGCGCTATAAATAACAAAGCATGTTTTCATTCTTATCAGCGCAGGCCTATTTCCTGCTTCAGCCACTTGGCCTGATAATCTTGTGTGCTAACATACGAAATTGTGATATGAAGTATTTATTCATGTCTTTTTTTATTGCAAAACTGCAGATAGATTTCCTGGCGGTGAGAAATAATCAACCCAGCATTAACGGTGCTTTGAGTGCTTGAGGTTAGGATGTGAGCCTCTGTTGGGACAAATTCTGGTTCATATCGCCATAAGATCGGTGGTCTATCATGTCCCGGTTGGAGAGTAGAGTAATATTGTCCTGCTAAGAAGAAAAAACATAAGTCAAAATTTTAAGAAATCAGCTTAATTACACTTTTGGAATCGGAAAAAAAGGAGTTTTTTCTCCTAAGGAATCATTACGATATTTCGCATTGGCGACGTTTTAGACAAGCAGAAGTGCATTACATTCGGGTGAATCACCCGATCATTTTTTAGCTGAGTCCAGAAGCAGAAATAAGTTAATTTCTTAATAATTTAGACTTATGCTTTTTCTTCTTAGCAGGACAGAATAGCCAGCTGTTTCACTCATACGCTAGGCTTTGTTAGCCTCACTTTGCAACACATAACCAACCTCTGATAATTTTAGCATCGAAATATTCTTTTGTTTCTGTACCATTATCGCAAAAATCCTGTTTAGCTTATTAGAAGTAGCTACTAAAATTGAATGGACAAAAATTAAATTTATTTCTTTTAATTTTGGACAATGAATGTATTTTTACCTGTTGATACGCAATATAATTAACATAGTAATAATTAAATAGTGTGTGATTCCCATTCCATGTCAACTAACAAAATGTTCACAATGTTTAAATTGCGCCAAATTTTAAAAGCCTCTATTTGTCTCTGTGGTCTTGCGGTCCAGATGTTGAATTTGACTGCATGAGGTCCCGGGTTTGATTTCCGGGTCGGGCAACAAAAAGAAAATGTGGTTTTTCCTATTTTCTAATAAATAAAAATTTTGCTTGGGATTCGATGTGTGCCCGGGTGTGTTCGGCTAATCGTGGGTGTCGTGGTTGTGCCTCTGCTTATTAGGGGATCTGGGTAAAGATACTTACTTACTTACCATTCTTTAACAAAAAAATCTTAAATATTTATAAAAACAAATAACTTTTAGGTCTTCTTAAAAGCGTAAATAAATTAAAATCGGTACTGCTTGCGCTTTGACGTAGTGTTTACTAAATTATGTTGTTGGCTAAGGTTATCCATAGTTTCTATCGCACTACAACAATTTGAGCGCAGTAAAACTGAGAAAGATACGACACTTATTATGTGATAATTAGGTCGGGATTTCATAATTATTTTTTTTATTTTTATTGAATCAGACGTTACTTTGCGGAAGTCCGTTATAACAGATGTAAAATAAGCATTTATTTTGCTATTTTTTTTAAATTAGCAAAGTAAAGGCTTATTTTACATCCGATTTTTTTTCAGAAATTTTCCAATGATACCGACACGGTTCCACATAAATATATCAAGTGGTAGGTTCTAACAACAGTTGAATTGCAAAATGACGGAGTCGATTAAAACTCTGTTGCTCTGTAAAGTTTAACTACGCACATTGTTTTATAAAAAATTAGGCACATGTAGATATTGCTTCTTTCCGTACATACCTAGTTAATTTTAAGTCTGTTGTAAAGATTAAATCATAAGTCATTGGACATGTTAGCACGCTTAGGTCTTGACCTTCGAAACATTGTCAGTTTACTCGTTATCATTAAAATGCACATATTTTTGCAAAAACTACTAGCAAATTCGATTAAAATTTACATAAAATGTACATCCGTAATAAAAAATGTATTATTCTACATTGTATTTCATTACCACCTTGAAATACCTAGGTAGTGCTAAAGCTCCAACGATCGTTATTTTTAATGTGAACATATATTATAACATAGTTATTTTAATGAGGTAGGTACACAGTTTTTAAACTCAGTTTTCCGTATTCTATGGTTAACGTACGGTGGCGCACCGCATATCCTTATAATGATTATCGTTTCGCACCTCCATGCGGCAGATAAATATAGTTGCGCGTATACTATTTATGTGGTGTGCGCACACGCGTGCGGCCGCGACGCATTCAAGATCAAGGGCGCGCGATTGCGCAAGAGTTGGCTGTCGCACCGTACTGCAACTGTGTGATGTCATCGGGCGTCTGCGCTCCCCACTTCTCGTGATGTTCAGAAAGGCCGCGAACGCGGAACGTTCTATTTTTATATTTTTGATCGTGCAAAATTGTGTGACCTTAAAACTATTTGCATAGCCTTTTTCTTTGTGCCGGATTTTGCATACAACATTTAGAGTTAGGCAAATTACGATGACCTTAAAAATATTATGTTTTAAAGGTAAAACTCTGTTTAGAATAATAAAATAATAGATATAGTTTTAGCGCCTGGATGTGACGATCCCATCCGGCGCAACTAGAATAATCTATAGCAGGGGTTCCCAAACTTATTCGTCTAACGCCCACTGTTGTTTTGTACCGCCCCCCATTTTTTCCCTTCTAAAAACGTCAATAACATATTTAAGTTTAATTACAACTAATTTTTAGACAAGACTTTTCTTAGCAGATATAGGAATAATAATGCAACATTAAAGTGTTAACCGCGTCTTTTATTAAAAATGATTAGTCTATTTAATTTTATAAAAAATAAATAATAAATAAATATCCCTGGACAAGTTACACAAATTGAATCTAACCCCAAAGAAAGCAAATTATATGCTTGTGTTATGGGTGTTAGTCATCGATTCTAATACATAGAAATACTTAAATAGATACCAGAATATATTAAATAAACACCCAGACCCGGAAATGCAGAACATCTAAATGATCATCACACAAATGCTTGCCCCCGTCGGGAATCGAACCCGAGCCTTGCGTTTAGTCGATGTAGTTAAGCGTGTACGTTAGCCATTCGACCAACGAGGCGGTCAATTTTATAAGTTAGGTATATTTATACTAAGTTTAATATAATATAGGATACATATATGGACGTGGTGACTTGTAAGGATTTTAATTAAAGTAAAATGGTAACATTTGAAGTACTAGGAATCACCCATGCCGTCCCCATATTTTTTGAGACTTTACAATGTAAGGCCTAGGTGATTAAGGATTCTAACGGTCAAAAGGAGGCTCTATTGCCCACTTTGGAAAACACTGATCTATACTATCGTAGAAGTTTGGATTAGGTAAAGATATTGATAAAGTCTATCAGATTGAAGTGGTAGATTCCTGCACCGAATCGTCTGGATTGGTACTAACCTTTATCCTTTTAATATAACTTCATTGATTGTTATTTTCGGGTTAAGATTTGAAGAAGGCCAAGCTTGGAAAAATACATAGCTCGCTTTTTATCCTAATATCCCGTCCAGGGATCACAAAAGAGAGAAACATGACTTACACAAACACGCAAAGCCTTATACCTACAACAGCTAGATTTTAACAAAGTCCAAAAGCCAGCTTATGATGACCTACACATTTAAATGCATATGCCTGGTTATAAATTATGCTACGAGTATATTGAGAGTCCGAGTATGATATCCGTATTTTTTAAACTATATGACATAATACATTTCGGAAAAACTTGCGGACTATAGATGAAGTAAGCTCTAGTAAACAATAAATAATAATAACCAACGAAATCTGACTGTTTGTTAATGAATTTTTGCATAAATTTGGTGTTTGCCAGGGAAACGGGATTAAAAGTTGCCTATAACCATCTTTGTCAGCCAACCTACAATAAGTAGTATCGTTTCAGTAGATTGAGTGTTTTTACAACAGCCTTTCTACTTTTTTTATTTGTGCGAGAGTGTGTGTGTATGGTTTGTGTGTGAGTGTGCATGTGTGGCATCGTACCACCTAAACGAATGGATCGTTTTCTAAGTGGATTGTTTGATAGCTAAACGTGATCAAGTTGGTTATTAGCTACAAAACCGATAGATTTTGTATGATATTGAAATAGGAATTTATTTTAGGAAATGAATTCATAACGATTATTGTAAGAAAATAATAGGCGTATGGATGGTTAGTGATTATTACAGCTATGCGCGACCTTCGCTGTACAATAGTGATGCTGGCGTGCGCAACGTGCGCATAGGCAGCGACATAATGTTCTCGTTCTAATTTTTTATACTGTAAGTATAAAAGGGAATCAATCATACGTATTTTCCAACAATGATAAATGATCTTATGTAAACACCAAAGATATTAGGGTGCAATACCAACCTGGAACTGAGACTTCAGTGTATGTTTTTCTGTCATTATAACCCAAAATAATGGGAGAGAAAGTGCTTACTAGAATAAAGTTCGACTTCCTGCACATGTTCAAACGCAACAAATCGTTACAGTAAATTTTTTTTTGTTTGCATTGCTTTTCAAATCAGACTCCGACGGTGGTAAACACTAATGTAATGGCAACCAAAAACAGTAAGGTGATGGTGTCAATCAGTCAAGCCGTGGTTTCCGAAAGAGCAACGAATTTTAATCTACGATTTATCTCCTCATAAAAATTGTTTAGAAACATCCAAAACATAAGTTTGGTTTAGCCTAAGAGCTCACGGAACGGTATTTTTCCGGGACCGCGGCGATTGCGGACCCGCAGGTTCGGTAGCATGTAGATTTATATGCAAAAAGTAAGAGCACATATTTTCACGACGCGTTTACACCCGCATCGACCGCGGTTGTTTGCGATTCCTGCGACGGCGGTCGCCCGCCCGCAGAATCGTACAAATTTGCGAGCGATGCCGCGATGATTCCAACCGCGGCATGTGACCACACAAATTAGCGGTATCTCGAGTTTTTATATTAAACCGCAGTTCCGTGACCGACGCAGGCGCGGGTAAAAACCGCTCAGTGAGTTCTTAGTCTTATTAGACTTCTAACCCGAGCAGTTGTTCTAAAGAGACAAGTCTTATAATAAAATTTATTGGCGTTTCGGAAAGTGGCTGTTAGTGCACAATAATAAATTGAAAAAAAATAGTTATAAGTTGAATATTAAAAAAAAATATTCAAATTTAATGAAAATTTGAAAGTGAATGTCTCATATCGGTCTGATGTATCTCGTTTTAATGCATTCGTTTTAATGTTAATTTCTAGTCACCCATAAAGTAATCTAAATAAATCAACACATTGCACATAATTGGGCAATCTAATCTAATATTATATCTAATTTTATGCATCGTCTAAAATAAATTTAGGTGAATATATCAAGCCAAATGTCAGTGTTGGATAAATCAGAGAATATTTTTACGACTTCGCCAATAATTATTAATTTATTGCCAATTTGATTAGGTACTTGCATTATTTATTACTCATATTATTTGCATTTTGAAATTGATATTTACATATTATTTGCTAAGTCGTCTTTTATTTGGTTATTTTTTTATAACTTGAAAGTACTTATAGCGTAATTTATGTGCGTGTATATATGAGCGTTTTCATACTGCTTTGGTAGTATTTAAGATCAAAACAATATTGCTTCTGACAATTCAGGATCAAATTTAAAAAAAGGAGGACGATCCATGTTCTACTTTTGTTTATTATGTATATGAATCGACTTAGCCGTCGCCGCCTAAACCGATTTGCGAAATCCTCTTTATATTTGAAATTACGTACTAGCGAGGTGGTCCCACTGCCACCACGTCTGGTTCTGACGATGAAATCCCAGTACAAATTTTCTTGTATGTGGATGAAATCGAGGTGGCTTTTTAGCAGTTTTGATGAGCTTATAGGATCTTCGTAATGGCATCTTGAATAACATGAAGTCCACCACTTATCTATGTTTTTAATTGTTGGTTTAGGAGTAAAGTGAGTAATTTCTCGTCAAGATCACCGTAAAATACCATCGCCGTATAGAAATATATAACAAATAACAATCTTGCACTTTTTAAAATAAGTTACCTACTTAATTATTGTAAATAATAATACTAAATATCTCTACGTAACATTTATAATAGAATTCGTCAAGGAACATGATCTTGTGATTAGTATGATCTCAACCTTACAAGTTCATAGATGATTGCAGTTTGCATGTCGGCTCTACTAATAATACAATAAGGATTATTTCATATGCATTGATCAAATATTACATGGATCTAAATGAATAATGATAAACATTTTTTTGCACCTATTAGTACACCTATGCATAAATTGTTCGTCTTTGCAAGAATATCATTATTATGTTTTTTGATAGAACTGGATAAACTTATAGCCAAAGACCACCTTTGCATAGGTCGAGTCTCTTTAAGAAACAATTGTCCCAGCAAATTCAATAACGTTGGAAATATACCAACTTACGTTTTTCAACGAATTACTAATGCTCGTAATACTCAATTTAGAAACCAATGAAGAGTCAATAAAATTCTTTTAAATAAAATGTATTTTCAGTCCAACATAATTTGTTCTTGAAATCAGGAAAATCGTCTCATCATGAAAGATTATGATAAATGTATTTTGTAAAAGAGTAATATATTTACCGACAAAAATGGTTAAAAAGTCTGATTTACGTTTAAACTAAGAAAAGTCTAATACAGTTCAGAAAAACTGATTTTTTTTAGATATTCGAAGATATTATAGGGACAACTTTATCGAAGTTTGTTTTATTTAAGTTGTAAACATAACTACATAATTATGATACATGAGTACATAATTATGATATAAAAATTTGTTTATAAATTTTGTTAAGTAGATAAAGCTTGTCCCTACAATAAAAAACACATAAATGTATCCAATTTGGTGAAGTTCGGAAGTACTCTCGTACATACATTTGTATGTACCTATAGATATATAAGGTATATTCTAAAGATAAAGTGCTATAGGTAATCGATTAGATTTGGTGAATAGGCATATGGAAGTAGCCTTAATATACACGCGCAGTACGGACGCCGTGTGGGGATCAAGGTCGAGCAAAATAACGCACACTACATACCTACCTACTAGTAATATCTTTGAGCTGCCTACCGATTGGCATAAACTACGTAATACGTCGGCTGGACATCCGGTCGCGCCTAAAAAGGTCATGAATATTATTGCCGCGAATTTCAAGATAAAAATTGCATTTTAATTTCTGAATTTACATCTAGATATTAGGAATGTTCTATAGTTTCTAAGTTTAGTGGATTTTTTTAAGTGGTAATTAAAAAAAGGAAAAGAATATCCTTGCAGTTATTTTAATGTTTTTGTATGATTTTGGAAAGCAACAAGCAGACAAATTTCCGGATGGTAAGAACAACGCCGCCGCGAGATACCAAAGGTGGTAATAGTGTGCTTCCAACCTGAGGCCGTTACATCTCGGCCAAGATAAAAAAAAAGTTTCCCGGCTACCTTATTCTTCCAACTGGAACACGTCAACAGCAAGCGCTGACGTTATTACGGCAGAATAGGTAAGGCGGTAGCACCAATCCGAGCGAGCGCTCCGAAACTCTACCACCTAGTCGATGTCACGGTGACAGTGACAGTAAGCCTGTGCTCGCCTTATACGAGCTGCCTGACAGGCAGGCAGATGTTCTATTTTGCAAGGGAATCGGGACCAGCACGGGGAATGTTCGTCGCCAAATCCGGCGCTGACGGTGTAACGTTGATGTTAGGAACAGGCCGGATGCTGGCGTTGACCGCAGTTATCGGAAGGGAATGTATAATGCTTTATAAAATATTGTGATAAATGTATGTACCTGTTTCATTTCTGGTTTAGGTGTATATTACTGTTTAACCGACTTCAAAAAGGAGGATTTGATAAATTCGTCGGTTTTCTTTCTATGCTTGTTCCGCTATCACTTGGTCATTAACGTATGAATTTTGATTACCCATGTCCGAAATAAGGTCACAATTTAGAGGCGGACGTCGGTTTTTAATGCACTTTAAGTAATTTTCCATAGTCGAAAAGGTGAGGGTTCTTTATTTGACAGAATATGCGTATTTTTTATATTCTGCTACGTGCAATTATTTGTTGAGTGGAACAAATTTGCCGATTAGTTTTAATTGATCGGGTGTAAGCCAAGAGTAATTAAATTTAGAAAAGAAATCCAACCTTCTAACCAAACTCCCAGCATCTAAGTAATATTCAATTATAAAAAAAACTCCTTTTTTTGTATTTTCAGACAATTTTAATATTTTCGTTGTTATCTTTTTGTAAATTGTAATGAAATATGGAACGTGTTTTTCACTCACTTTAAAAGGTCGGTTTGGATAAAAACACACACACACCTAGGTAGGACCGGGGTATTTAATAAGTTTAAAAAAAATCTGGGCAGAATCTTCAGGATTTGGGGCGAATCTAAAATGTTTTTGTTGTAACTTACGCGCTTACACTTTGTACACGGTTATATTTACACAAAAATCATGTATAAATTTGCGAAGACGCTTTATTTTCTTTTTTTAAATATAACAAATGACCAAAAAAGTGAATTCATTTTATTATGCATCAAATTCATGTATTAAAAACTGTTGTACTTTATTAATAGTATTTATCTTAAGAAACACAAAGGCGGTCTTATCGTTTCGGAGCGATATCTGCCAAACAACCGTGGGACGACATTAGGGTAAAGGGTAGCCTTAGGGATAAATGAGTTATCTAGGTGAGATGATGACTTGTCGTAAAACTAGTTAAATGTTGTGTTCACAAATGTAAATTATATACAAATATAAATAAATAATAAATAAGTAATAAAATAGTAAATCATAAAAAGTCTAAGTTGTGTAATATATTGTATTTTCTTTAAATTTGCATTAATTTTTATTTTGTTTAGTTTTAATTAAAAGCGTTAATCTTATTTATTGAGCAGTTGCATTTCGTTAATTATTTCCAATTTAACAATAAATAAACATAACACAACCTTGCCAAATACCTACTACTACTCTAGTATAACAAATTTTGAAACAATTAATTGATATTTAAAATAAGGTCATTAGATGTACATTGTAAATTGTTTAATTAACATAAAATGCAGTCCCAAAAATCTAGGTATATCACAAAGAGGTGTCTGCGACACTGACATATTAACCGTATTTCAATATTGCAGACATACGGTCAGTGTCACTACCCTGTCTGTAGTAGTAGTGGAGCCCAAAAGTGGATTTTTGCAGCAGCTACACCTTAGTTTACGTCAGCTCAAGATATAAGAGATATCCTGTACCGTGGTTAAATATCTCTATTTTGTATCAAGCCTCTATATAGAGACGCGCTTGTAGAGATGTCTATCTATTTTTTTACGTAAAAGTATACTCAGTGAGCTTATTGGATGCAAAAAGTACAAGTTGAAATTTTCTGATGATCTGAAAAAGACGCGCAAAAGTAGGACGATCAGAAATCTATGCTCAGTTTCTAATTGACAAACTGTATTATTGACATATGTCCGCCATCGAACATACATTAACCATGTACAATTTTAATATTTGATGAGATTGCCTATGACCAAGTGACTATATTCGTTATTTGAGCTTTTAAACGCTTAACGCACCGCTAGAAAAAACCTCAAATGCCCTATTTAACTGTCCACTATTTAATCGACAAAATCCAATGGATTCACATGACGCTCGAGATACCACACAATTAGCATCGCGGGCTCCCCTAAAATAGTTAGAGACAGGATTACTCGAGCTTTGTTATTAACATTTATTATAATATTTTGAAAAATGGCAGCGGTTGCCTAGGAACTAATCTGTTTAGGGTTTGTCTCTTGTCTTAGATATGTTATTGAAATTGGCAATTGGCCGATAGACATAGATGTCTACTCTGCTGATACAATAAAACTGAATAATGTTTGACGCTCTTAAACAATATACCAATTTCAATTAAAATTTGTTATTTGTTATATCTGTTGCTAAAATCATTTCTATCCTATCTATTCTGCTATCAGATCAGACGGGCAATATTAACCAATCTCATTGAAATCTAGCGTAACACAATCAATGTCAGAATTTGGTTAACTTTAATCAGAAAGAACCAAGAAATTTAGGTACAGATACAAGATAGTTTCACGTTCTACTCTAATTAGGTCTTTTTAATTTAAATAAGTCTCCCATTTAAATCTGAATTTGTTTTTTTCCAAAACATGTAATGTAATACTCGAAATTAGTCTACTAAATCTTATTTTAATTTTTTATCAAATTACTGAATCATAGGCAATAAGGGGTCTAGGAAAATTATGAAGCTTGTCTCTTTCTACTTCACATTAGTATTAATATCACTTATCATATTTTTAAAGAAAACTGGTAAACCGAGCAACAGACCATGATTCAACAACTGTTGCTCGAACGAAATAAGTAATAGGTTGAATTGTAAGAAACGCTGTTAAAGAAAGTTTTCTCTACATCAATGATGTCAAAAGTCTCCTTAATCGGCGTGTTTGTATGAAAAGAGCATAGCAGAGTATGGAGGGAACAAGTCCGCAAATATCGTGACACTTGTCACTTTATCTAAAGCTCAAGCGTCTTTGTGAGAAGATATATAATTTTTTGTGAGGTAGGTAGAGGTACAACCAAGAAACCCACGACTAGTCGAAGACACTAAGGCCCACAATGTTATAGGTGGCAGACTATCGCCAATCAGGCACATATCCAATCCCGAGCAACGTTATTTTCGGCAGAAAATTGAAAATACACATTTTCTAACTTTTTTGTTTGTCACAAAGTCAAGTCCGACACTGGACCGCTAGACCACAAAAGCGATTAACATAAAATTTATAAAAAAACGCCCCTTAAGTACCACGTCATTTGAACAAGTCAATAGAACAGTTGTTACCAATTTACTAAATACTATTTACTATTACATACGTACTTGTGACATATCTACTCCAATAGGATCAACATTTAAGAAGAGTATTTGAACCTAAATCCAAATTTACAAATAAAATTTGTAGTACTTACAAAAAGGACAATGGCATATCTCCATAGTGACAATTGTCTGGATTCAAATTGAAGCGTTTCGTATAAGAAAAATGTGTCTAAGTTTCAGTAATAGTACCTGAGTCTACAAGCTAGTTTATTTTCATTCGAGAAAGCCGAAAAAAAAAAGATATCGGAGTTTGAAATGTTTTGATTTTTAGGCTATGAATAAACAAAGTCATGTTCTATGTCATTATCACATGACTTATTAATATGGTAGATTAACATTAAATCAAACATATCATGAATATCAAATAAAATAAAGTAAACACAATTTTACTATTTTTTTACTATTACGAAGTTTGATTTCAAATCTGGTTTGCATGTTAATTTCCACATTTATTTTATATAATATTACGCTATACTACTTGGCGGTATGAATAATATGCCGTGGTGAAGAGTTTTTCAGTAATTTTAATCTAAAGTTCAGAATCATCACAATATCACGCAAAAGTAAAGTAGCACAGATTAATGTAAATGTGTTCTGAAGCATCTAACCACAGAACAACATCTAACTGTCAAACTGTTACTGTCAAAAACGATAGTAGCGCTAGGACATTAGACTCGATTAAAAGTGAAATCGATTAAACATTAAACTGATTTGATGATCCGATATACCATATTTATTGGATTTTAATGATGTAATACTTCAATTAGCTTGTTGATGTCGATGCTAAACATGAAATAATTGAGTTCAATTAAGGGTATTTTAAAACCACAACCAACACTAGATCTTAAATTGTATCGATTATTTATTTCAAAATCGATACAATCGGTTCATACTATTAGTATTTGTAAGTGTCACACCACTGTTGACAATTAAAGTTTAATGTACCTACTTCGTAATCAGTTGATATGCTTTTTATATCATAAATAAACTCCGGCTTTTAATAAAAAAGTTGAAAACATGAAAATTCGTTAGAAAATAATTCGACTTGATTTGTTTTAGTGAAATCTATGGACGTTAACACAAACTCAGACAATTTTCTGCCATTATCCTTTATGCAGTACAGCCAAATTTCCCAACTTTGTAGTACATGTATGGTGTCTATTGGCCAAGTTTATTTCTTACCATCAGGAGAGCCGTGTGCTTGTTCGTTAACTAATGACATAAGATAATAAAAAAACACACTGGAATAGACCACAAAAAATATGTATTTTATTTTCATAGTAAAGCAACAGGCCTATGTAACAATATTTCCTACAAATCAACTTTGAGGACAACGTATCTGATTTTTTATTTAATTCAGCCGTCACATTTATTTAAAATTTTAGAATAATTTAAACTTATTTGAATACCAACCCACATACTAGTATTTTTTTTTCAAATTTTGTAATTATTTCAAAGAGCTTTAGACATCACTGTATTCTAGTACGTATCTATGCAAATGGTCTAAATTTAGTATTTATCTATGAAAATGTAAATGACGGTCATAACCAACATGTTTCCTCAAATAAATAACATAATATTATGCCAGGTCGATACAACATTTAGATTGCGTACATTAACATTTTATTACACTAAACTTTAGACATTAAACTCATTTTGAGATAGTTAAACACTATTATATTCACATAATACACTACTAAATGTATCATGAATATGCTATACTAAGATACCCAAGTTAAGATTTTTTTAACTAATTTAATTATTTTAAGTAAAAATAAAATCAAACTTTTTAAATTGGTATTGTTTTATCAGATGTAAATATTCAATGTCAAAAAACTGATATATTCACGGCATTCGGATATAGAGACAACTCATTTGTAATTTGGTACTATGGTGATAAATTTCTTTGATGAAAATCGTAGCGTACAGTAGTGTCACACGTATTTAGTTGTTATTCGTAATATGTAATCCATTCCTTACAGACGTATGAAAAGGTTTATTTTCTTTCTGTTATTATTATATTGTAAATAAAGCGTCTTCTGACTGAATAAAAGGTATAATTTCACCTTCAACCATTTCTTTATTTTCCCTCTGGTTCGGTAAAGAAAAAATAGGTTCTTTTATGTCCCTACTTCTTTTCCTTCTCTTGCTGTTAGTATTTTTGCACTGTACACACCTTTTAAAATTTTTTTTATTATTAATAAGTATTAGTTATAAAAAAGACGTATATCTTTATTATATTGTAAAATGTTAAAAGACGTGATGTGTCAATTTAGCGACAAAAAGAACAATTGGAAATAGATGAAGTAAGGACTGTCATATTATATTCAATTGAATTGAAAATGCACACGCTTATTGCTGTATGGATAAAGACATAGGCTTCGACTAGTAGTGTATAGTGCTGAATAATTTTATATTTTGTAAGTAGTAACTTCGAAAAAAAAAAACAAAAAACACTACGAACCAAGTTTTTAGGAATAGTTAATCTTATATACCTAAACATCTTATAAATCCACATCGCATATTAAACGAACTCTGCGGACGCAGTATATTTTGCGCCTAAGCAGAATTTTTGCTCGAAACATCTGTCTTCGATAGACTTCACAGCAATAAACTCTATGTAGCGACATTATTGTTAAAAGTATTTTAAAAGAGAAACACCAATAGCCATGTTTTTGTTAAATTGGTTTTAAGCAGGAGAATCTGATATTTGATATTTACTGCAAGGTATTGAATTGAAAGTTAACAAGAAAGTGATAGTTTTAAGCCTTATTTTTAAAAGATTTATAAAAAAATATTCTGTATTGGACTAATTATTATGAATGTATTTATATTTGTTGGTTTGTTTGTAAAATCGTATATACATATACGGTATATATCATCTGGCTCTTTGCATGATAGCTCGTAAGGGGCGATTGTTACATGTGTCATCACCAGTAAGACTATTGGTAGTTGAGAGCTGTGCAGAACCTTACTCGGGTAGGGTTCCACGACCTTACGTTGCATTTCGAAGGATGGGGTTGCCGGTACACTTTCAAAACACCTTGACCAGAGGACAGCGACACATCTAAGACATCTATGATGTGTATAGGCTACGGTTTGAGTGCTTGTTGGCTGTATAAAAATGTATTGATCTTAGCTTTTGATGGTTTTGTCTAAATACAAAATGCTGCTTGACGTCAATGTTAACATTAGACCAAGTACTTGCCGTGTACCCTCACATATGATTTAAAGCCACTTTAAAAACTGTTTTTGCTAACGAAAAAAAAACACGAATTTGGTTTATTTTTTATTAATGTTAAATTATAAAATGGGGACTTTGAACCTTAATGCTACTAATCGTCAGGTTTGTGAACTTGGTGAAACTGAGATAGATTGTTTTTATAATATTAAACTAGCTGGTATTTGAACAATATACAAAGTTATATTAAACACAGATGGAACAATAGTTACATTTTAAGGTATTAATAAAAAACTGTAAATTTATACCATCTAAAGCTGTAAGTTTTTTTTTCAAAATAAATGTCAAAAAACCTATATTTTTTACGTTAATTTTACGTTTAGTTTAGAATATTCACATGCTCGTTAAAACAGTGGCCGCAATCAAAGTTACAATATGGTAAAGACGTCATAGCAAAAAAAAGGTTCATATTGAGAAGTTATAGAGAGCAACTCATGGGGATTTCCAAAATTGAGATAGCGCAAAAAACTACAATCGCAAAATACGGGGTCATCGTCTCTTGTATTTTTGTTCATAACAGTTCAAGTGCTAGACGTGTTCCACTTTTTATTTCTTTGATTTTTTTATCATCCATTATGTTTTTATCATGATTAATCACAATTTATTTAGTGTAGGGTATTTTCCCGGGTTAAGGAAAAATTTAGAGTTTGTTCAAAATGACGTTACACTTTTACATAAGTATTTGTAATATTGTTTTCAGATGCCTCAATTTGTGCACTTTTGTTGTATTTAGTGAAATATTATTTGGCGCGGTTTGTTAGATTTAACCATCGTCTATAACATGGACTTAACTTTTCCTTATAATGAAAACCACAAAGAAAGAGTTGCTAAACTTATTAAATAATATTTTTCTTTAAGATCAAAGTGCGTTTTTGCTAGATTTTTTATTCACAAATAGGGGTACCTAGAATAAATACTGATTTTGGTAGTTTTTAAGTAGGAATCCTATAATGCTAAACTGGGACCGACTTCAAGGTCAATAAGCAAATTGTTTAAGAATATCATAACTAAGAATTTTCCTCCATTTCTTTGGAATCCCATTGTCAGATCCGGACTTGGTGACAATGCGACCACTTCCAAAGTACGCTTTTAGAAATACCAAAAGAATTTTCAAAATCGGTTCAGCAATGATGGAGAGATCAATTAACATACATAAAAAATAAAGGATTCGAACATATTACCTCTGCGTTTTTGAATGTCGGTTAATAAAATTTTTGGAGTAGGTACCTACGTTAAAACTATATTAATAAACTAGCTGTCTTTAGCGGAACCGTTTATATGATGAGTTTAGATTTTTTCTTTTTTATCATTTCTTTGTTTGCCCAGTTGTTTGCAGTTAAAGCACCCCAGATGTGAGTAGGAAAAAATTAAAAATAGTTACTTTATATGAATAGCCATTTCTTAATATTAGCGATACTAAGAAACAACAATTAACCCCTACTAATGTCTGTGAGTGTGTAAAGCACCGCATGGATTTTAATTAAATTTGTTATGCGTATCGTTAAAACGTTATGTTCAATCAGTGGCCTACTTTTTTTCAACAATCACCTCTAAAAGGTTTTATCCGGAGATGAAAATCGTAACTATTCTAGATTGACTAAGTCGCGGGCAAATATTTAAACATTTAATTTTATTAATAAATATTTTTTAGTCAGTAACCATATTCCTTAAATAATTTAATAATTTTTTCACCGTGTTGATCCGGGCTCCTTTGCAGAATAGACCATCTGCCATCCTGTCTTACCATCACTAACACCGTGACATCTGACTAGGTGATAGACTTTAGCAGCGACTCACCCGGATTGGTACAACCGCCTTACCTACTCCTGGCGCCATAACGTCATGACGTGTTCCGGTTTGGAGGGTAAGGTAGCCGGTAAACTTATAACTTTTTGTAACTTTTGCTAGAAGCCTAACATCCCGGCCTCAGGTTGGCAACGCACCATTACCATCATTAGTGTCTCTAGGTGGCGTGAATTTCTTACCCTCATAAAACCCGTCTGCTTATTTTGCCTTCCAATATTATATAAAAAAAAACAAATTTTGAAAAAAGTATCAGTATAGTATAACAGTATCTGGTTGGCAAACTACACTGAATAACTTTTTTTTGAAAAAGTGAAATGGTCTTTTAATCAATTAGATTTGGGTAAAGATCATGCTGCTCGAATTTGAGTTGCTAAGAGTAGCATTGTGTAGTGGTAGCTATTTACTTTCAAATCATACCAATCTCACTCAGAGGAGATGTATAGCTTTTTCATAGTTTCTTGTACATAATCAAGAATGACAGATGAAAGATTGACAAAGCAGATATACAATGCGAATGTGGATGGATGTAGGTACCCGGGGAAACCAAGGTTGACATTACACGATCAGATACACTCTCAGATAACACTCGGATATTATCCAAGGGTGGTCAAGAGTCTCCGAAACCGGCATGTTTTTATGAAAAGGGTCATGAATGTGACGGAAGCCAGACAGGTTTGTCAGGATCGTGAGGTCTGGCAATCGATACTCTCTGCCTACCCTTTAAGGGACTTGGCGTAAAGAAATGTATGTATGTATGTATATATCCAATATTTGGTGACGCTGATTTGAATTTCGAAATAATTTTGAAAAAAATATTTTGTTGCAACTTAAAATCTATTTATATAAAAATGAATCCCCATTTGATGGAACGGAACGGATCACGCCTGAACGGATGGATAAATTTTGCTAATTTTTTGCTTGTTGTATTAGTTATAGTCAGGAGATGGATCATATGAAGAGAAAAACTGTTAACATTTCAGGAAAACAAGGGATAATCACATTTTAATTTTTCCCATACCTCTATCAATATACAATATCTATCAATGCCAAGCAAAACTAAGTTCGCCAAGTCGGCTAGTAAGTTTATCAAAATAACCTAAGTTGGATAAGTTGATAAGGATATCGAACGTATCCTTTGGGGTGTAAGTTACTTTTTTTTTAAAGCACATGAAGAAAACTTTGTTCAAAGTCATTCTCAGCAAAATGAAAAAATCTATTGATTTAATTTTTAAAAATAATTTTAAAAATTCTGAACCTTTCAATAACAGTAAGGGGTGGGTTACCCCTTGCCCCACACGCCTCCCCCTCAACACCATCTAAATCATGTAGCTTGATTGTATATTTTTGCAAAATATTTTTTTAATGCTTGAATATATTCTTTAAATAAATATATTTTTATAAAACCAAAACGCTTTGATTCGGACCTTAGCTTAAAGTTAAGGTTTGCATGACCTATAATAGACATCAACGAGCCTGAGGATGTCCAAAAATATTTTCTTCTTCTTCTTCTTTAAATATGGCTTTCGATCGTTTTTCATGACTTATTTAGCCAATGTCAAGTTAGTTATTCCTATTCAGTTATTAGTCACTATGTACAAAGTCATGTCAGGGTCTTGAGTAAAGCGGTGGCTTCGTTTCGCAAGCTCATCTAGTGAGAGACAATTTCACTCAATGTAAACACGAAATTCAAAAATTGTGAAAAATATTACGACGAAATAATGAAGATGTTCATTTACGATGGCGCCAAAACTTCCAAAAAAATTTTTTTTCCGATTGTGTTTCGTGATTTATTTCAACGAAACTATGTTTACTTAAGAGCTATAAAATCATTTGATGTTGGGTGATCCATACTTGGTTATTAGAAAGTCTTGGGGTCGATAATTCCATATTCCATTAAAATAATAATTAACAGCAGATTTAATAAATATATTTGTATTTAAAATATGTTTTAACATTCGCGTGGTGAAGGTGGTCTTAATCTACTTAGGAAAAAATGAACAAATTATGAAATAGAAGGAAACACTATTTAAATTGCTGAAACTTTTTGGTCTGAAAAATAAGGTCATTGCCGTACCGAAAATAAAAGTGACAACATCTTTAATGCAGTTTAATCACTACATAGTAAAAAACAAAGTCGTTTTCTTTGTCCCTTCGTATGCTTAAATCTTTAAAACTACGCAACAGATTTTGATGCGGTTTTTTTAATAGATAAAGTGATTAAAGGTATAACTTCATAACCGTGTGTTTCATGCGTTCGCGAAGCCGGTGCGGTCCATTAGTAATATATATATATGTATTTAATAATTTTATCTCCCGTTATTACACAGCGCCACCTCTAGACTATTTTTACTTCCGTGTATTACAATACTTACAACTCAAGAACCTCATGTTCATCAGATTTTAATAAAATTTGGTGTTTGGATTTGTATTAACATCAAACTTTTAGATTTTAAACTTTTAGATTTCGAAAAGTAAAAAAAAAAATTATGGGCCGGTTGAGTACAAAGTTCTGTGACATAGCGTTTGCTATTGATATAAACCCAATTTTTCCAATCTTCCCAATTGGTTCTCAAAAAAAATGCAAAAAAATCTATTGCTATGATATATGCGATGATAACATGAAATAATCTTGCCATCTTATTTATTTGGGCCTTCTGGATAACGATTTACTACAGCGCAAAGTGATTAAGGTAAGTTGTATAAAACAAATAAAATACATGTCACTTGAAACTGTTAAACACTACTACTGTTAACTAGAAACTGAAATTTACACAAAAGAGGAAAACCTCGTTCTTTGAGGCGATACAATTCTTTGGTTTAAAATGTAAGTTCAAGGTCAAATTATTTTTTAAACAAACAAAATCAACGTAAAGTGGAGTTTGTAACATACTATGAGTTATCAAATTTTTACCGACGCGATAATTAATCTACTAGATAGATACGCATACGTTCAAGGGTAATGTCTGCGTCCGGACATGTGCATGTGCGAAAATTTACTGCTTCTGTGTGCATTTGCGAAATAAACTAGATTGTACCTATTATGTTGCTTGTGTGTGTAATGTTTGTATGTGTGCGTAGCTAACAGACGACGGACGGTTGCCTTTTTCATTGCAAATAGTTGCTACGCCCAAAATATTCGCTATGAATTTTGCGAATGTGTGTAGTAAACTTGAATTCATATACATAAAACTAGCATTTAGATTTAAATACAAGGTTACGAACGATGTGTTTTTATTAACACTAAATCTGGTTTTCATTTTACAAAAACCATTTTTTATAAAAAAAACATTAGCTCTTCCTTCTAACATGTTCCGAGACAGTCGTTTTAAAAATACGTGACTTTGGTTTCTAAAGTTGTTATACCTATTTTTTTAATTTTATTGTGATTTTAAATATTTGACAACTAAATAGACTTGGAAAAGGTTAGGTAGTTATTTTTTTACATGTGATAGAATTAGCAGAAAACATTAAAAAGCTTAATCCTAACGAGTGAAAGTAAATACTTATTCTCATTCGTTAGATAAAATTCTGTTAATTCGCATCAAAAAAGTCCTTAACAATATTATAAATGCGAATATAAGTTTGTTTGTTACAATTCTATGCGGAAGCTGCTTAACCAATCATCAAGAAACTTTGTACAAATATTTTTGGATGTATTAACACAGGATACTTTTTAATTAATTAAACGTTAGAGAAGTCTTAGGTAAAAGCTTGTTTATTATAAAGGGAATACAAGAGACCACATGCAGCATTCTATACATTTGAAACGCGAGCGAAGCTTGTAGATAATTGTTTATAAACAACTTATTCTAGATATAGGTATTTATTTAATAAGTTGAGTTTGTTACACAACTCGATAGCTACTGAAACCATTTAATTTCAAAAGTATTTGGATGTTTTTTGGTTTGGCTTAGTCCTATATAGCAAATTATTATTTATTTATTATTTTAAAAATTAAAAAAAATGAAGTTAGCAAGGTGTGCATTTTTCGCATTTAGGATGGTCAGTACAAATTAATATTTATACAAACAGCAGAGCGAAATAATTGTCATTAGTCATGTATTAGACAATTAACTTTCTTTTTCAAGAAAATATTAACATACAAAACCCGATTATTATAAACTAAAAACCTAGGATATTTTTTCACTTCGTGGAGTTAGTCTTTAGGGACATAAAATAGATCCCCGTTGGAAATATTAGATAAATGTTGATTTTCCACGAAACATTAAAAATTAGAATCCCCGAAGAGGTAGGCAGAGGCACAACCAGGGCACCCACGATTAGCCAAAGAAATACTAAGTACCACAATGTAATAGGTGGCAAGCCTATCGCCAACCAGGCACTTATCCTATCCCGAGCAACATTTTTTTAATTAGAAAATTGGAAAATCCCAATTATCACCACGAAAATAAGTTATCTCTTTGAATAAATGTAATAAACAAAGCATTGAAAATCATTTCTTTTTCTTAATCTACATGTCTATATAGAAAAAAAAACGTTCTTTAAAAATAATAGTAAAGTAATCTACGTTTTTCAATAAAAATTAGAAAACGTAGGGGGACCTGCGTTTTTTTATTGTGATTTTAAATATTTGACTTTTATATTTTTTGTCGGCTCATTTTAGGACTTTCGTTAAATTTTCTAAGCAATAGTCCAAATCGAATGACATCTTGATCCTGTTATTCTGAGACATTAGAAAACATTTGCACACCACAAGTTGGTAGAATATGTTGAAACGCTTAAATAATTTTGTAACATCTTTGTAACACTCATATTCCGCAAGTAAATATTTTTCTTTCTTTCTTTAAAAATTCATTCTAAAAAGTACACTTTGATTAGATTATACTATGTTATTTAAAAATATATTTTCAAGATTGATTTTGTATAAAGTTAATAGATTCCTTTCATTAAAAGTTATGTTGGGAGTTAATGTCTATCCACATTTTTATCTTTATAATTGCATTTAAAAAGAAGATGTTATATGTTCGCTTCTTTATTTTTCTTTTGTATGTTTGTAGACCATTTTTTGGTTAATGCTTAAAAACCGCGTCGGGTAACATAATTATAACAATTTTACAAGATGCTAGAGTGCTCTGCAGCAGCTGACTCGAATGTAAACTACCACATCGATTGACTAGCATATACACACACATACATAGTATCTTCACACCAAGACCCTTACCTACTACTCGGGCAGCGAGTGTCGAGTACCAAATCTCACGAAACTTGTAGATATTCCTAGCTTCCTACATATTCATTACCCTTTACATTTCAAACACGGCGGTTTCAGAATCTTGTCACCACCCTCGGATATTACAATAGCGATTTTATCGTGGAATGTCAATTTAGGTCTCCCCGGGTAGCTACGTGCACCCACATTCGCATCGTGTATCTGCTTTGTCAATGTCCAAACCAGCGGAGCATGCCCTTTCTCATTTTAACACCAACACTTTCTTTCAATCCCACTCTTTCTCAGATCTCACTGTTACGAATGCGGTCGCCGAGTGTAACGTCAGATTTTCCGTAGCGCTCTCATTTCGGCCGCTCCTATTCGTTTTATCCTACTCCCATACTCAACTTTCGTTTCCAAACAACAACGTTGGGAACAAAATCATGAAAAGCGAGTCTAGCACTTTTACTCAAAACCTTGCTTAAATAGCTTACTCTGCGCTCTATTTACACTATTCCATGCACACACTCTTCTTTCTGCATCTGCTAAAAGCACAGCAAAGATATACAATTTCATTCACTTGTACCAGCACGGCATCAACAGCGTATCCTTTCTGGCTATATCTCTTTCAAATAGCATTAGTACTTTAGTACAGCAACATCTGCTTGTAGCATGAAGTTTACCACTTGTCACCCATAAGTATTCAATAGCACATGTGACCTAAAATATAGTGGAGCACAGCTATGGTGTCCATAAGTGATAGGTATCTCCCACCATTACGAAAGCTTATTTGATATGTTAAAATATTAAAATAAAGTTTTAGTTAAAAATCGAATATTAATTTATGTTGCTACGTCTCCTATAATAAAAATATAAAATGTAGCGTAGGAGTTCCTGTATTCAGATTTATTTCTTTAACACTAACTCATGATTTTCTAAAGTAATATGTAAATTTAAGAAAGTAGTTCTCATTTTTTAAAACTAGCTATGAGATATAGATCAATAACAGTTTTCGGTTTGAATATAATAAGTTATCCACGGCAGATGTTTAAAAATGTTACCAAGACTAAAAAAGTTATTTCTAGGTATCACTGCGTGGCTGAAATACAAACTTTGTCACAAACTTTAAAATGACATGTTTATCATTCAAATGCAATCACAATAATAGCACTGCAAAAAAGTGACTCCAATGCAAACAATATGAAAATTTAAAATTATATAGGGCCACCTCTGAATCATGACATATCTTTTAAGAAAAGAAGACATCGAATTCCATTTATTATTTGCCCCGTAATCGCGTGCAAATGTTAAAAAAACATACAGAGCTATTAAAGACCTCCTTCTTTTTGGAGTCCGTTAAAGATTGGCCTCATTTTCATTACAACGCCTTTTAGGTACACAAAAATATGCATTATTAGGCATAGCTCAAAAATCACTTGTCAGATTTGGGTTACATATATATCGCCTTAACTTAAACAATTACTTTACTAAATTTAAAATTGGCAAACAGTAAATTACATTTTTTATGTCATAATTGGCACAGTAATAATTTACTAAAAACAAAAAAAGGTTAATCAACGAATTGGCAAAAACTTCGTTTGCGGTAAAAATTAGTGACAAACATAATACATTAAAACTATGAAAAATGAAGAATAATATAAAGGTGATAATTATAAATATTTTTAGTCAACGTTACAACTCTCATTATCATAAAGAAACAATAGATTCTTTTTAACAATAGTATTCTAGTCTATTAACAGCAGTCTGTATTGGCGCACAAAACTTCAAAAAGCCTTTAAATTTAAAATAATGTGGTTTCTTTGAATTAATTGAGTATAATTAAAAATAATAAAATGTTTCAGCATATTTTATTAGTGTATCACAAGGATTTCTATTTCTGTGCAAAAATTACATAAATATCAGCGCAGTCTACTATTTCTTCCTTGAAAGTTAGTTAGTTAATTATTATTTAAAAATCAGTCTATAATACAAAATTGGGCAAAGGTGCTTCAATGCTAACTGCATTAAAGTCATTGATTGATGAGAAATAATGCAGTTATTTTTTAGTTATTTTAGCATAATTTATAATGTTTTAAATTTTATACAAAAGTAACTTTTTTATTTTTATCAGTTGAATATGAAATAGACGTTACTAAAAAAATAAAGAGATGAAGAAAACTTTTAAAATTCTATTTCAATTAATCACAGCTAATATTCAAATGGACAGAATTTTTTTTATAACTATTGTGTTTTGAAAAATTTTCACAGGGAAAATAAATAAATTTCCACAAATTAAATCTAATCCCAAAGTACGCAAGTTATATGTTTGAGTTATGGGTGTTCGTCAATGACTCTAATACATAGAAATACTCGAATAGATAACAGAATAAATATAACAAACACCCACACCTGGAAATGCAGATCTTAATGTTTGTCACACAAATGCCTGTCTCCGTCAAGATTTGAACCCGAAACTCGCAGTTTTTCGGTGGGCTTAAGCGTGTACGCTAGCCCCTCGACCAACAAGCCAGAAAAGGTTTATCTAAATTTAGGAAAGACTGTTTTTAAAGATAACTTAAGTAGAATATTCAAAAGTGCTTTAATTTTATCATACCTTTTTCTTATGGCAATAGAAAGCAAACGCAGACGAATTTCCTGATGGTAAGAAATTCACGCCGCCTAGAGACACCAAAGGTGGTACTGGTGCGTTGCCAACTGTAGAGCCGGGATGTTAGGCCTCGAGCAAAATTAAGTTTACCGGAACACGTCAACGGCAAGCATTGCACGTTATGGCGGCAGGAATAGGTAAGGCAGAGCTGCCGATTCGGGCGATTCGCAGCGAAACTCTAACACCTAGTAAGATGTCACGGTGCTAGTGACGTTAAGCCTATGTTCGCCTATTGCGAGCTGCCCGGCAGGAAGGCAGATGGTCTATTCTGCAAAGGAGCCCGGACCCACTAAACTAATAACGTCTAAACAATATTGAGTTTTTGTTCATAATGTTATTGGCAATCTGTACAATACAAATACAATAAATCTTTGTTTTGTTTCCAGTATAACAGTAACGATCGCATTTGACAAAGAATCTTACAAACTAAAAGGCAGTTTATCAGCATATTGATCTCTATAGGTACAAAACACTATACATACCGTATACAAATTATAACAACTTTTTGCGACGGGGGCTAAAAATACTGATTGTTAACGAAATATTTCTGATTTTAACGGTTCAATTTTCCACGTTTCATACAATCTGCTATCTGATAGGCTATTTGCAACAGATAACCTTGAAAATGAGGAACAGCTGATAATCCTGTATTTGTTATCTGTGCAAAAATACACGTAACAAGTTCATTTAGTCTGTAACCAGCCGTTTTATCAAATTATCTTATCTTGTTGCAACTTTACGTAATAATAAATTGATTCTTTGGCTATAACACAACTGTAAAAAAATATTTGGTATAGTATAAGCCAATGCCATTGTCGTGTGCCGCGCCGGAGGGTGCGGTAGCTGATACACGTGTACACGTGGCTTAAAATCCCAGTAGTATAAAATAGAATGTACCATACGTCGGAAGGTCTTACTATCAGGAGAACCGCCTGCTTGTTTGCCATCTTCGAACATGAAATTATTTAATAACTACCTATTTCCTTAAACTTATGTAAAAAAAAACAATTATGGATAAACCTTCGATGGGTAGTACATATTTCTAATAATTTAGAAAAACACGTTTAAAATAATATTGTAATATTTTCAAAACCTACAAATTTCTTTAAGTGACGTGAATGTTAAAAATATTAAACTAAGGCTTGTAAAATATTTTTTGTAATGTATATTAAAATCTTCTTAATCGGTAGACATCTTGATAATAATTAAGAAATAAATATTCCCGGACAAGTTACACAAATTGAATCTAAAGCCAAAGTAAGCAAATTATACCTATGCTCGTGTTATGGGTGTTAGTCAACTATTTTAATACACAGAAATACTTAAATAGATACCATAACTAATTTAATAAGCACCCAGACCAGGAAATGCAAACATTTAAAATATGTTTATCACACAAATGGCAGGCATTTAAATTTCCAGGAATGGAAAGTATTTCTATGTATTAAAATAGTTGACTAACACCCATAAACCGTCGGGAATCGAACCCGAGCCTTGCGGTTGGTCTGTGTAGTTAGGCGTGTACGGTAGCCATTCGACTAACGAGGCGGATACCTTAACTATCAGATAAAACACAAAAGTTAATTAAAAATTCTGTCATGATAATGCACTTATAATAATAATTAATTGTTTACATAAACTGTACTCAACGGTGAGCGGCATATCTCAATAATTCGTACACATTTGATTACAACGTGAGGTAGGTCAGAGCTTAAAATAATAGTGTTATCTGAGTTAGATATGGAGTTTTTTACTGAATAACAGTAACGAAGGTGCTATTTAGTATTATTACTTCTTAATACCTGACCCTGTGTACCGTATAAAAAATATTATACTAAAAAAATATTTTTATATTTTATAATTTATTAAAATAGTTTAATTAATATAAGCTACTTAAGAATAATATTTTTGGTATTTTCTAGAGGCAGTGGTTAGTGAAATATCCACATACTCATGTTTTTAAATTAACATTTCATTTTTTTAAATTCGTGTTTTTATTTACATTATAATGTTATTACATTATAAACATATTAATTTGTCTAACAGTATGTAGACTACATACTGTTTTCTGTTGTTTGTCTACATACTGTTAAGCACAACCAAAGCATCCATGACTAGCCAAAGACACTAAGTCTAACAATGTGATAGGTGGCAAGCCTATCGCCAACCGGGTACATATCCAATCCCGGGCAACGTTATCTTTATTAGAAAATTGAAAACACTTCTAATTTTTAAGTTCGCGGACCCGGGAATCGAACCCAGGATCTCAAGAAGTCAAGTCCGACGCCGGACCTCTAGACCAACTAGACCACAGTGGCGAGGAGAAATCTTTAATATGTTAGGAAAAACGATATTTCCAAAATATTTGATTTACATGAATTCAATAAGAATATTATTTTAATTATATATTTTTACGTCATTGAAACTTCTTCTGTATCACCAAATGGTCAAGTTCTATAACTCGGGATAAATTGATAAGCGTATGGTCGATGTTCGCCGCTTTTACTGGAGTAAGTTTAAAATATCTTACAAACTTTATAAAATGCCACCAAAGTGTGATGCATTTCAATGCCAAAAATTAAGAGTCTTAACGAAATAATACTCTTAAAAAAAATTCGATAAACCCCGAAAAAAAACTATCCGTAATATAGTTAAGAAGTATTCCGAGCACGTCAGCTTTCAAATAAAAAAATCTCAATATTTATTAGTATCGTGAATCGTGATAATATTTAAAGTTTATAAATTAACATTTCAGAGAAAACAGAGGCAATGAACGAAAGATCCAGTAAGATACTCGTAAATGTCTACGAAAATATTTATAAAAAATCTAAAACTTAGAAGTAACATAGCATGCATTTTATTTTAGTAAGACTGTATCAAAAGTCATGAAAGTCACACAAGGTCACATATTGGTAATTTTAGCTACGATCGTAATGAGTTGTGATTCATCAATGTTATCACCGGCCGCAACTTAGCTGTACCTATATATGTATATATAGAAAAAGCAGCTGCTGTGCTATAAAAGAAAACGCAACGATCAAAATCACACACATATTAAATAATGATTTTATTATTAATACATATATCTTCTTCTTAAATTGTATAAGTTACGTGTCACTTGGTTTGTCAGTGGCGGATTCCGAAACTATTGAACCGATTTTAATGAAATTTGCAAACCGTGTGCAGTTTAATCATATCAAATTAAATATATTAAATGTCGTAAATTAGTATGTTCTCGCATAGAGGATCTTAAAATTCGTTATTTTCTTACACATTTGACTATTTTACGAAATGCAATATTTTTATTAGTATATATATATATATATATATATACATATACTATTATTACAAATCATATTTCGGAATTATTATTACTAATTTTCACATATTTCCTAATATATTATATTTTTTAACGTGCTAATCATAATATTATTGTCATCAATATTTAGAAACTTACGTAAATAATATGAAGTTCTATCAAATAATTTCAACGTTGATAATTCATTAATTTTGTAATAATGATATTTATTAACGTCAACATTTTTGTTAAATGTAATAAATAATGTATAATATATAAATAGCAATAATAACAAATAAAAAACATTGTAATTATACAAAATTAATCCATGCAATTTATAAATTGTTTCATTGATTTGTTAAGCATGCCGTTTCAATAAACTGTAACATAATATGCATATCTATATCTAAAATTATTTTTAAGTACATTATGGCTGTTTTTGGCTATCATTGAGCATATCAACCCCTTGTCTCTTTTATTAAAATTGTCTAATTAGGTCTATTGTTGGAAAGAGATTTGGTTTTTTTGAGCAAAAATACGGCCTCCAAAACATACAGTGAGGTAAACGTTAGCATTTTTTAAATTGAGGTTTTCTGGAGGTTATAAGCCTTTTACTACAACTAGCTCAAACACACTTTTTCAGAGCTACAAACGCTCGGTTTTCATCATAAGAGTTTCCCCAAAGTATGAGCCCACTGCTTAATTTGGATAGAAATACTTTCATTTAAAATTTGACGTAACCTACAGAGAGCAGACACATACGATTTCAAAATTGATAGAAGAAGGCGTTACTTTGCGGAAATCCATACTTAAATCTAAATAAAATTAATTAATTTGCAATATTCTGCAGAAAAAAAGTATACGTATTATGGCGTAATAAAACAGGGAAAATAGTGCGCTGTGAATGAAATGGACTTACCGGAAGCTAAAGCTGGATATATTTATGGCTGCAATGTTATTATATTGCTAATTATTTGCTTATTATCTGACTGACTATAATGTAATATAACAAAACCTTAACCACAACAACGTATGGCGAAGTCTGCTAAAAAAACAGTATAAAAGCACAAAATACGTTTTCAGTTACAAGGGTTTAATTTTTAAATTTATAAGAACAAGGAGACGTTTTTCCTGGTGGAAAGAAAAAACTTCCCTGTATACATTACAGATGTAACTGATGCATCTTCTGTTAATACTACTTACTGCCTGCATTACACTCCAGCAGAAGACACGACAATGGCGAGCACTGTCGATATAGAATGTAGATTAGACATTTAGAATGTAGATTATAGGATGTAGATTAGAAATAGATAAGACGGTGGTACCAATTTGGATAAGCTTGCTGCCCGTCATTCTACTATCTAGTCGAAAGATTCTACCACCTATAGGGATAGGTAAATATTGTTTTATTTATTTCATACGAAAGCATCATTTTTCAAGATTCATACAAATCACACGATTTCCTGGTGGTAAGAAACAAAACCGTGTTCTATGGATGTTACAGATGTTATAGATGCGTTGCTGTCCTGTAGTCGCATTGCTAGGCCTATCATGCAAAACTACCGGTTACCCTACCCTCCGAACCCTGAAAACTGCACTACTAGAGTAAGTCAGATAGCTAAATTATTAAATAAATCAAGTATTGAGCGCTGGGACCTTTACTTGCTTACGTCGAATAAAGATTGCAATTTGTATTAGATACATACCAGTAATTCAAAATTACGGTGCTGTACTATCACAATTTACAAATAAACAATATTTACTTAATCGTAAGTAATAACCAGAGTTTCCAGACCTGGGGGCTGATTATGTATCTCAGTAGCCAACTAAAATGGAAAAGTGTACATCAAATAGCTGTCAAATGACGTGTTTTATATTTGCTATCTCCAGTGACCAACAGAAATACAACAGACATAGCAAACACAAATGACGTCATTTGAAGTACACAGTTGAATTGGCAACTGAGATACATAATCAGCACCCTGGTACTTATTATAGTATTGTAAGACGAACGATCCGACGGATTTCTTGTTGGTATATACCAACTATAGACATCATAGGTGGTAATGTAGCGTTACTATCCAGAGGCTAAAATCTCCAGATTTTTCAGTTACTAATTTTACTAGCTAGTTTACGTCACAACAGTAACACGACAATTGCTAGCACTAATTCATTTCTTTAAACAAAGAAACATTTGTACTATTTTACGTATCACTTATAATTTAATATTTTGTAAATAGCCTAATAGTAGTAAACTAGTAGAGCAGTTTAAGTTTTAGCCCTGATGATGCTGTATAAGCGAAACCGGTAGGCTATTTACAAAATATTAAGTTATAAATGATACGTAAAACAGTACAAGTGTTTCTTTGTTTAAAAATGAATATTTGGAAGTTTTACCAAGCGCAAACTATGGAAAATATCAAATATACTATCAATAATTTCATTCGAGGAGTGTTTGCAAAACACACCACTAATTAGGCATGTCCACGATATTGATTGGTAAACCAACAAACAATCTGTTTGGTTGGTAAGAAATACATTTCAAGTATATTTTGACTTTAGCTTACTTGAAATATTAGTGTTTAGACTTATAAATAATACCACCACGTTGGCCGAGGTTCCAGCGTACACGCGTAACCCCTCCGATCAAACCCGAGTCTCGAGTTCGATTTCCGACGGGGAGAGGCATTTGTGGGATTAACATTTGTATTGCTACATTTCCGGGTCTGGGTGTTTATTAAATTTATTCTGGTATCTCTTAAAGTATTTGTATGTATTAGCATCGTATACTAACATCACATAAAATTCATAACACAAGCACATAATTTGTTTTGAGTTAGATTCAATTTGTGTAATTTATCCATAGATATATTATCATTGTATAAATTGATTAATTTCACATTTTACTAATATAAATCCTTGACGTCTAGGTCAAGGATTTATATTAGTCTGCTTTCAGGTTAAAATCGCAAGGATCTTCATAACACAAACAGACAATCAGTAGATTGTTATTTATAATTCAACCTTTTTTGTGTTTGTGTGAATATTTTAGCTAGCCTTGCATTTCGAGACTCATTTTCCTGACTAACCAGTATAATAAAAATTAAATGTGCGTTTGTAGCTGATAATATTTAATTTAGTAGATAAACGTTTTCCGGTCTAATCCATAGCTGCGCTGCCAATTTAAGTGTCTAGAGTCTAGACACGATAAATATATTATTTTTATTATAATTAATAAATTATAAACTTCAAAAATATACAATTTGAAGGTAATTAAATAACTGAAGCAATACGGCTTTACTTGCGCTTACGCACATATTGTGTGAGTGCTAGTAGCTAGTTTGTAAAACATGGTAACTACATCAAAAGTTTTTAAAGTAATCTGATTCTAAAAATGTATTTTTGCCAAATTTCTGTTACGGAGTAAAATATATTTAAAGAAAAAACTGAAATATAAAATATTAAGATGCAATAAATAGGTATTTTTTGTAATAAAAAAAACAGTTTTTTTTTATTATTGTTGACAACAAAAATACTTTTCTGTTTGTTTATTGACTTACTCTCCATATCGGTACAACAAGCATCTGCAAATACTAAACCGAAATTTTGCACACGTGGATATTATGTCCATTTCCCTAATCTCTTTTAGTAAAACCACTTAGAGGGCCCAATGTCGAAGATACGATGCGGTAATGCGAATATAAAGTTTTTTTGTTAGAAGACAGCGAAAAAGCATACGGTTCTCTTGATGGTAGAAGACATCCCTGGCCTTTTGACACTTTAGATGTTATAAACCTGTCGCTATCTTGTGTTTTGTAAGCACATTATCTTCGCTATCAGTTGCTAATGAAATAAGTAGTCAACATCAAAAATCTTATCTGATGTAAGTAGACATGGCCGCAAAGTTTTAAAATTTTCTCGCATGGTAATTCGCAAGTTTAGCGTAATCTTGTGTACATTTTGGATCCAAGTATTATCATCCAAAATGTCATTTTTATCGTTATTTAATAATGGGTTTTCGAATATTTAAAATTATTATTAGATTTAAGAAAATAAAACTTTCCAAAGTCGGTTGAAGATAGAAACCTTCTCATGATTTCTTTCCTGATCCCTACATATAAAAAATAAATCTCATTTTCCCTTGATCCAATTGACCAATTTGCTGATTCTTTTTTTGTTATCCTAGCCATTGTCAAAATACAGTTCCTATGAGGAAAAAGCAATAATAATTATAGATATGACAGGATGGGTCTGTTGGGTCAGAGTTGGGGTAGTTAAGAATTAAAACAGTCAAATTGGTAGTAAATTTTACGATAACATTTTTTCTAACTTCATACGTGATGATAGAAAACGAAAATCTAAAAGTAATTATTTAGTAATGATATGAGCACAGGAGTGCTCCGCAAGCGAATTAGACGGTGGTCACAGTGGCGTGAGGTGAAAATATATTTTACAATAGTCCTTGGAGTAACGAAACAATCATCCCACATATTTTGACTAAAGTGTAAAGTTAAGACTTAAGGTTTCCAGTTAAAAGCTCAGCTCTACATGACATCTGATAACTTTTTAAAAGTAGGTACAAGCCTCATTCTATCTACATTTTATGATGATTAATTATAAACATTTCGTTAAGTCATAGATATTCATTTATTGACTAAATATATATAAGATGTTACACTATTTTTATCACACGCTAGGCGCATTTTTCAACTTGTGACTTGCAAATATTTGAAGTGAATATAGTTTTAATCTATTTCATAGGCTTAACTTACCGTGGGTGAACTGTTTATTTAGTACTAAACGAGCACGATAGTATTTTTTAGTTATGTTAATTAGCTGGCAATATAATGAATATGTTACTGTATACGTAGGCGTGTTATATCTATATATTTTATTTATTATTGCTACATATACGTCTGGAGGTGCGGCAAATACGAAAAGAGACAAACGAAAAATATAGAAGTATGAAATCTCGAAAGCCCACTATTATGGGAGAAACTAACATGGTTACGTGAAGGAGCCAGATGATTCCTAGACTAAGAAGACAGTATATCTAGGACGTAACACCGTCAAGAGCCGGGAGCGATATCCCAGATACCATTGGGTCGATGAAGTAACTCAGTACCTAAGAGCGTTTCAAGTCCTCTAGATTTAGTGAAATGAAAATGAGTGCATCTCATTGTAGGCCAAAATATTCTTTTGGTTACAGATCCACCGAAGAATGTGTGAAAGATTGTGACAAACGAATGACTCTACCAAGTGACATATTTAATATTATTTTAATCATTTTTTATTTTATTTTATTCTCAAAGATTACTCAATCTTGAAATATCAGGAATAAATTCTGAAACCCATAAATAGTTATTTTGAAAGTTTTCGTGAAGATATATGAAAACTGTTGCTTTGAAATAACTTAAAAAAATAAATTTGCGTAACACCAAATGGCATGTAATAATTCCTGATTTTAAAATATATTGCTGTGACAATCTACAAAGTTCCATTTTTACAATTATAACATTTTTGTTGCTATTTTATAAGAACATATTAATTGATTTATCTATAGACAATGATTGTTTCGTCTCATTTCATTATTGGTTTAATATTTTAAAATTTATTACAACTGTTATTCGAAGTTAGAAATCAATATGTTAAGTTTTAACTCTAATGGTAAAGTTTTTGCTTCAAAGGGAAAATGTGTGGTATACACATTTTTCCTCTATTACCTTTCTTACGAGTACAAAACGGTTTCACCCACTGTTTATTATCCACGGATCCAGGGCACAGTCATTCTCGAAATTGACGTGTTCGAACTGCGTTATATTCAACATAATATTATGTTGTTTTATGGGATATAACAGCGAATAACCAAACTGCTCTTCTGACAGTGAGAAAATATAACATTAATTTATATAGCATATGGACACGACTTATATTATAGGGACGTCCTAGACCTGTGGCCGTGGTTTTAAGCCTAATGTGCAAGTCTGCATACTCCATTTGGACTGGAACACGACAGTGAGAAACAATTTCATTATGGCTGCAAGAATAAGTGTGATGGTGGATCCGTACACGAAAAAATGCTACATAGCAGACTTGCTACCTTTAGTAGTCTTCTATGTCGACACGGAAAACTATTTTTTAAGTTGATAATATACCTACCTAGGTAGGCTAGTCGCAGTAGGTAGGTGCCTACTGCGACTAGGAACTAAATTTTTTTATTCTAAAAATTGGTAAATTCTGAAACCAAATCGCTTTACTTTTGAAAACTTCGCTACGTAACGCTACGGTCTTCAAAACAAACAAAGAATAAATTTAATCAAAATCTATCTAGTAGAATAAATGATTACCTACCTTTGTTGGTCGCACAAGTGAGGGGACCGCTAAAAGTCTTATTTTTGCATATGAAGTTTTGATTACTATCAAGTTATTAAAAAAGATGCATCTTATAGGTATGTAGCAAATTGGTGACAGTTAAAATATCATTAACTAGCTGCGCCCCGCGGTTTCACCCGCGTAAGTCCCAATCCTGCGGGAACTCCGGGATAAAAAGTAGCCTATATGTTATTCTGGGTCCTCAGCTACCTACATACCAAATTTCATCGTAAACGGCTTTGTAGTTTTTGCGTGAAAGAGTAACAAACATCCATACATCCATACATCCAAACTTTCGCATTTATAATATTAATAGGATTTATCGTTTACATGAACTACCTTACTAGCACTACTTTTGTTAGTTGTAACTTGATAGTAATCATCACACCCTTGTAGTCTGCGCCCTTGCATAAGGACATAGTTCACCACATTAGCGGCTGGTGAGAGGGGTTGCAACACCCCCGTCCTTACATTAATCTATGTTAATTATTGTAATTGCTATAACCTGCAAAACCGAAGTCGAAAGTTTTACGTCTCCACTGAGTAAGTTAATGTTACTATTAGTTATTAATAAAGTTCATAGCCCGGTGAAGTTGCAAAAACCTTGCGGTTAGCAACATATTAGCCGTTTAAAAAAAAAGTCGACTTTGTTATTTCTGAGTAGAGTGGTTGACTCTAAACAAAAAATAATTAAAAATCGAAATCAACATTTTTTTAATTGTCTACGTTGAAGCTTTTTGGTAGTAGCAGTTGTTCTTGTCAAATAATTATTTAAAATTATCAACTGAGTTGTACAGTTAATATGCACTTCACATTGACTTTGTTTTCAATTATTGTGCTCAAACATGAAATAAATAAGTAATATTTTAATCTGATTGATGTTTCAATAACTGGTTGTTATTGAATGCTGCATAAAATGCGCTAGCGGTAGATATAACAAATTAATATATTAAATTTCTATTCGAGTAATCCGAAATTGGAACTTTCTTTTGATTACGTAAATATATTCTGCCAATATTGCAAAGTGCATTTGAGACTACACTTCAATATAAAGATTCAGCGTTAACTTTTCTACCGTAGGGGTGGCTAATAAACAAGTTTAATAATTATAAGGAAATTGAAAGATTAATTAATAGAAGTATATAAACAATAATAAAGAGGATTTTAGATGCATCATGCTTTACTTGTTACACAACGAAGCATTTTTTTCTGTTCATTTAGCTTTTAGATTGTTTGTAGTTCCAAAAAAAATGCATCAAAATATTTTTATTACTTAATTTTATATACTTAACCATTTTTAACTGAAAAATGATATGCATTAAAATTATTTTAAATGAAATATATGTCGCGAAGATTATAATGAAAGCAAAATTTCGTAGATAAGGAATATCTCAATGACAAGGACACGGAAACGTTAGCGGTCGATCTACCAATAGCTAGCTCTACGAATATGTCACCGCGTGAATTATCGTCACCTGGGTTGCACATTATGCATTGACAGGTATGGAAAATATGACTTCAACGTGTTGGGAAATCTACCAAATGACTCACTCCTGGCGTTTCGAACCTACCTATTAATCAACGGTGTGTAGATTGCGCGTACGGCTGAAGAACAGGGGTTGGCAAGGCTCGGGATCGACGGCGATCGGCGCACAAACACTCACATTCAAATATTCATCTAACCTTGATGCGAATCGGCGCACTCCGGGTTCCATCCGACGATGGTCGTCGAAACTGACGGGTCGAAGGTTTCGCTTCAGGTTTTACAGCGATAGCGTCACTGGTTGCGAGGATACAGTACGGTTTGCGGCGCGGGCGTCGGGCCGGACGGCAGGCGCATCGGCGCGCCGCCACCGGCGGTGTGGTCGCGGGGCTGCGGC
>NJDD01000232.1:152410-164847 GCA_002245505.1 Calephelis nemesis
CCCCGCCCCGAAGAATTTTCCGCATCGGGCGGGAAAAATCGATTGTGCAGCGAGCCCCGAATAATTTCGGCAAGACGCACGGCGCCCTTGCGTCCTCGGCGTCCGTCGGTGCCTTCGCTGTCGCGACGGTCAAGCGCAGCGCACCGCGCTACCGGCGCTGCTCGCTCTACCGACCCACTGCAACAATCGAACTTACAGTATTCAACTTCACGCGTAGCACGGACGATAACTTTGATTGATTCATTCTCAAGAAAACTTTTTCCGTTTTACAAATGAATATTATTAAAACATTACACCCACGAATTTATTTGAATTTAAATAAAGTATTAAAATAATTATCTAACTAGCTGTTGCTCATGACATTGTCTGCGTTTTGCAGACATTTATCCCTTCTTGAAAAAATTGCTTAAGAAATTTGGATAAAAAGTAACATAAAACGATTTCATTATTATTGTGCTCCCAGGTTTTAAGTTTTGTCACGATCTTTTTAGGTGTTTTGGTGTGAAAACCAAATAAGCAAATGATCAAACACATTCATATATTTACAATATTGGTAAAATAATTAAAATTAATTGTAATAAACTCATTTGAATTTAGTAATATTATTTGTAGCTACAATTTTTAAAATCATGATTGCCTTAACACGTGGTAGAAATGCAATATTCTTTACGTATGTGATCACCCGTACACATTAAGTATAATTTACTGTATCTTAATTTCTCGCAAGGTCATGTTTTTTAAGTCATATGTTGTGTCTTCTTTTTGTTTTCAATAACAAACATAGAATCACAACTATTTCAAGGACACTATTTTACATAGTTTAACATATAATTTGCACCAAAACAAACTAATAAGTACAGAAATTATTATTATTATTATAATTATTAACTCTTTATTGTACACAACAAAAAATACAGAAAAACTTAAGACTAAAATGATATTTGATTTAATAAAAATATAACAAATCTAAAAACATTTTGCATTTCGATTAGCAACCGGTTTTTTGAGTTCCGTAGCTTGATAAAAAAACCAAACCCTTATAAATTCAGTATATCTGTACGTCTATAGTTATGTCACAGCCACTTTGCCAAACTATTCGGAATATGCAGTTTAAAAGTTGGTTGGTCGACGCCACGAGTTTTAAACAAAAATTTAAAAAAAATGTTAGGGCTCCCCAACCATGAAAATGAAACTAAAAAACAAAACAAATATATGCCTAAACATCAAACTTTGTCCGAAACTTAATATGAACTCAATCAACATTTTTTTTTGCTGTATAATAATAATACCACTTGGTTTTTCGGGCAACCCAGTCAAATACTATTTCTTACATACTCTTAATATATATTTCTACCTTTGCTTGCTACTACGGAACCCGCACTTGGCTATTTAGTTATATTTAATCGCCTCTGGTCTAGCGGTCCGGGTGTTGGACTTGACTGCATTAGGTCCCGGGTTCGAATCCCGGGTCGGCCAACAAAAAGAAAATTGGATTTTTCCAATTTTCTAATAAAAAAAAATGTTGATCGGGATTGAAAATGTGCCCGGTTGGCGATAGGCTTGCCACCTATCACATTGTGGGACTTAGTGTCTTCGGCTAGTCGTGGGTACCCTGGTTGTGCCTCTGCCTACCTCTTCGGGGATATGGGCGTGAAGATACTTTTTTTTAATGCTTAAAATCATAATTAAGCTTAATAGAAATGACAATATGCTTTAAATTGATTCACAATAACGAATGCAAGCAAATGTCAATTCTCAGAACATGACATCAATATCTAACAGTTGGCCGGTGTTGAGTTTCCTATTTATAGGTAAATGGGCTCATTAAAACACGCATATGTAGTTATTACATCAAGTCCATACAATTAACTGAACACCTTGTGTTACAATGCTATTATTTTTTGAACATTACGCTATTAAATTACCTTAAAATTGTGTTTTTTTTTTATTTCTCATGGCATCGAACAAGTAAACAGATCTCTGGATGGTAAGAGACGACAGTGGCCTATAGACACCAAGTATGTTATAGGTGCGTTAATTTAGTCTTAAAACCGGGCTTTAAGCATGGTGTACAAGTTCACCGGTTTTTTTTATGATATTGGAAGGCAAACAAGCAGACGGATTTCCTGATGGTAAGAAATTCACGCCGCCTAGAGACACCAAAGGTGGTAATGGTGCGTTGCCAACCTAAGGCCGGGATGTTAGGCCTCGAGCAAAAGTAAGTTTAACGGCTACCTAACCCTCCGAACCGGAACATGTCATGACGTTATGGCGGCAGGAATAGGTAAGGCGGTGATATCAATCCGGGCGAGTCGCTGCTAAACTCTATTACCTAGTCAGAATTCATGGTGTTAGTGACGGTGAGCCTTTGCTCGCCTTTTACGAGCTACCTGGCAAGGAAGGCAGATGGTCTATTCTACAAAGGAGCCCGGACCAACACGGGGAATTACTCTATCTGGTGCTCACAGATACTACTGAAGTACGACCACGGACATTCTAATGCTGTTTATGAAATTGACATAAAAGACGAAACGTGGATTTATTGTTTTGAACCTGAAAAAAACAGCAACCTTGTGCTTTGTGTTTGAAAATGAGAATAGGCCAACAAAAGTGAGACAGACGAGAAACGTTGGTAAAAAATGATCCCGTTTTTTTTAGCTACGAATCCTACCTCTACAATTCCACTTGAAAATCAAAAGAGTTTTACTGCCGAGTGGTATTCTACCGTTTTTTTATCCCTTTTTTTCGAAACTACAGCCGCTACCTCGGTTTATAAAATCACATACATTAGCCAAAAATAAACTAGTTTTTTCTACTAGTTTATGACACAATAGATGCGTTGCGTAGCGTCTGAGTCGATTCCGGTTTTCTATATTACCATGTAGGTATAGGTGAATAATTATATATTAAACAAAAATAGTTACGCTAAGGCATATTTTTTTTTCTTATGTTACGATTACTGGCAACTTTGTTGTCAACAGTTTTTTGTTTAATTTATGCTAATTTCTGATACTATTTTTGCATGATATAAGTAACAAAATGTATTTTAACCGGCTTCGAAAAAAGAAGGAGGTTTCTCAATGCGTCCGTATATATGTTTTTTTTTTAAATATACATTAATCAAAATAATTTAGGTACAAAAAACTGCAAAAATGTGACGCCAATTTTATGTGTTATGTATTTTTGTCATCAAGTAATACAAAATATAATTTATTAAAGTAAAACATCACGGATCTTGATTAAATGTAAGTGGAACCACCGTTGAAAAAAAGAACTATCAAAATTGAAAAAAGGAAACGAAGGAGATGGTTGTGGTTTAATTTTAATATGAGCCAACGAAACTAATGAGACACTACCTGAAACATCTGATGAATATAAAAAAAAACAGTCTACAACGCTAAAGTTTATCATTGCAGGTGATACTTATTTTAAAAAAATATGGGGAGAAATACCAAAATAAATTGCTGGTGGAGAAAAATAGCAGGATTAATCAAAAAGAGAGGATTTGAGGTAGTCAACCATAGAAATACGCCTACTTGTGAAACCATGAAAAGTGGAAAAAAAAAACCACACAAACATAGTAAATATCACTGTCTGCTAGGAAGACCTGCTTCAACTGCTAGCTGACTAGAGAGTTAACGAACACCTGGTAAGTTCCAACCAGAATGTCATCGTCTTTAAAATAAGAACAAAATATAAACCTGAAACCAATACAAATGAAAAACCAAAATCTACAATACAAAGAAAGCTATTTGGGTTATATTTTCGACAAATCTGTAAAATAACAAAACTTAATATTAAAGCATAAAACAGGACTAGAAATTCCATTACATAAATATGTAACAATAGTGCAACAAATATACAATAAAACTATACCCAAATAATAAACTAAACTTTTCCTGATATACAGAAAGGCGCCAAAATAATTCCGCTCCCTAAAAAGTCCAATCCTGTAGGTCAATATTATTTCCATCATATCTCTCTAGTTATATGACGTCCAGTAATTTGATTATGGTCTTTCAACCACTTTTTTCGCCAAGATTACCGACGACAATTGATCTGGTATGGATAAAGGGTGACTCACAGTATTAAGTTATTTAACTTCAGTAACGCCTTTAATACCATTCTTCTCTGAGTCTCTTGCAATCTCTGAAGATATGTTGCTTCATAAATAGTTAACTGGCTTCAAAATTGTTTAGAGGGACGTAAACAACGAGTTTAGTGTAAGTGAGAGTTAAGTGGGTATTATTTAATTGAATTGGTTCAGCCTGCTCTGTCTGCTTGCCTTAAGGTGGTGTCTTATCTCATTTCTTATTTGCAGTATCCATAATTTTTTCCGTTGCAAAGTGTGGAGGTTTTTCACTTTGAATACTAAATATGCTTGTAACCCCTTTTCCAATCATATTGTTGATTTCTGTAGTATTAGGGGGAATTCACTCTATCTTAAGCGCCGTCCACTTCCACAGTTGGGTGATTCTTGTTGTAGTCTACGTCTCTGATATAATATTAAGGTGTACTCGACTGAGCTAGATTCCTTGGACCGAAAAATCTGTAAACTACTGAAATTATCTACGATCATCTGTAATGAGATTGTATATTCCTGGGAAATCTGAAGGACGTGGTTTTTTTAATGATAAAAACCTCCATAACAGTGAAGAATACAATGTTAGGGAATACTCTTTAAAGTTGAGTGTAAAATGCATAGTGATTATTCGAGGGTGGTGTCAAGAGTCTCCGAAACCAGCGTGTTTGTATAAAAAGGGTAATGAATGTGAAGGAAGCTAGACAGGTTTTTCAGGATCGTGTGGTCTGGAATTCGATATTCTCTGCCTATCCCGTAAGGGACTTGGCGTGAATGTGCGTGCGTGTATGTGTATATACGTATTGGAAATAGATCCTAGATCGACTCCACTGTTTTTAAGCAAAGATAACCGATTTGAACCGATGGATCCTCCGAATCCAATAACCGCGGCAAACGCGAGCCTCCCTCCCAACAAAAACTCACAGGACACAATGCGCCGTCGCAGCCGGTTTTGGCGACGAAAACTCCCTTGCACCCAGCGCCTAACGCCGAGCGACGAGCCGCCACTATTCTTCCATCAAGTCCACCCAGTAAGCAGAACGCAACACCAAGTCGAGGTACGGTCTCCCCGAGACAGCCCTTGTAGCTGGCGTTGTAGGAAACAGTCCAAACCATCGAAATAATAATGTCTTGAGCTGAGCGCTCTGTTCGGCCTACAAAATCCGGTGAAGTTGTAAAAACCGCGACGTTGGCAACACATTAGTCATTCCAACAAAACCGATGATACTTTGTACTTAGGATCGTTTGTACATATGAAGAAGTAAAGAGCTACATGGCCGATTTCATGCACTATGCACCTTACATTTATACAATTACGTCCGTGACTTGGTGATGATTCGGTGACCAAACGAATGGACCATTCTTGAATGTTATGGAGATGTGAATTTCTTTTACGTACAGCTGGCGTAAGATGTTCAAATCCAGCTTGAGTAAATCTGCGTTGTCGATAGAGTTTTCAAGAGTTCTTCAATAGTTAAGAAATTGACTAATATCGAAAACAGAAAATAAGAGTACTCCACCTTGAGGCACACTAATCGTGATACTAGACCAGAATAAAATCTTTCACTTTAATGCACCTACGACGCCCACGGATATAATTACCGAAATATTCTATTGCAAAAGAAGATTATATTAAATGACCGCATCAGTATCGATAGTGGAGACGTTGCTAAAATGAAATATTAATAGGATGCAACTCACTTTCCACGCCCATTCGAAAATCATCAATTATTTTTGAAAGGACAGTAACCGTACTGTGTATGGTCAGGATGAAAGACAGATTCGAGAGGACTGAGTAAATTTTGTTTTACTCTTCTAGAGTTTTTATTATTTGTAAAAATAGGAACTTTACTAACCGAAGCCGGGGCGGGTCACTTGTATAATATTACTTACACGCGTTAAGGCACCTCCAAGTTTTTGCATATTTATGTAATTTTCTGTATGAAGATACAATCTAAAGCTTTTCCTATTGGTTATAATTCAGCTGAGCACCAACCTAACTAATACTTTAAGTAACGTATTTTTATTTTAGCACTTGCCCTGTGCTTAGGGTAATATTCTATAAATTTTAAAGAAAGAAAAAATTTCGCCCCAGACAGGATTTGAACCTGTAACCTTTCGTCTCAAGCCGACGAATGCTCTAACCAATTGAGCTACTGAGGATTCAAGTCCCGTGGCGAAATTTTTTTTTAATTCCTTTCTAACCCGTTAACGCGGGTAGTTATGTCCTATAGATACACAATTCTGAGTACCCACCAAATTTTAATTAAAAATTTGGTGGGTACTCAGGAAAAGAAAAAAAAACACCAAAGGATTTAAAAATTTCGCCACGGGACTTGAATCCTCAGTAGCTCAATTGGTTAGAGCATTCGTCGGCTTGAGACGAAAGGTTACAGGTTCAAATCCTGTCTGGGGCGAATTTTTTTCTTTCTTTAAAATTTATAGAATAATACTTTAAGTGTTTGCTATCTGTTTCCAACTAAACAAAAAGAAAAGAGATCAAACATCTTAGACATATCAGATTAGTACGTATATCGACCAGTCGTTACGTTATGTTTAATATATTCTTCGAAAAAAAGGGAGATTAAAAAAATCAACATTTACCAAGGAATAGGCTAAAAGTCTGTAAAAACAATTGTCATGTACATGCTAGTGTTGTAGCGCACTTAATTACCATCTATGTTATTTTTTTACAAATTAAGCTATGTTGAGAAAATGTACATTGAATTGTGAAGTTTTCTGAATTCACGTGTGTTTTATTGTTGACAGGCAAATCTATAACAAAGAAGTTTGGAGGTTTAGCGCTCCCGCCCACTGTCGTTGCACCCGCAAAATACCTCCATTAGGTGAATGCGGCCAAAGCCCTTTCTCTATTAAGGACTTTGCCCCGAGTGACGACAGAGGCTGTACAATTCACATTTCAGTATTTCGTCTCACGAGCTTTCAATTAATATTAAGCGATGAATTTCAAATACGGTTAATTTTTTAAATATTTTCTTTTGAGCTACCTCTGCCAATTATTTAATTTAAAAATGATTGACAAGATGTCACAAAACATTTCTGTATTTTTTCTTCATTCACAAAATTTTTCATGATTTTAGATGAATGACAAAGTTATACTTGTAGTTTTTTTATGTCTTAAGTTAAGTTTGTATATTTTTTCCCCGTGTTGGTCTGGGCTCCTTTGTAGAATAGACCATCTGCCTTCCTGCCAGGCAGCTCGTAAAAGGCGAGCATAGGCTCACCGTCACTAACACCGTGACATCTTACTAGGTGGTAGAGTTTAGCAGCGGCTCGCCCGGATTAGTACCACCGCCTTACCATTTCCTGCCGCCATAACGTCAATGCTTGCTGTTAACGTGTTCCGGTTTGAGGATAAGGTAGCCGGTAAACCGACTTTTGCTCGGTACCTTACATTCCGGCCTCAGGTTGGCAACGCATCATTATCACCTTTGGTGTCTCTAGGCGACGTGGATTTCTTACCTTCAGGAAATCCGTCTGCTTGTTTGACTTCCAATATTATAAAAAAACTCTATTATTTTTAAGGCTAAAGATTTTAGGAGCATACTTTTTTCAACGCTTTAGAAATGTTAATCTAAATGATAGAAGGTTGACTTTGAGAAAAAATGGTAGATATTTCAATATGTTTTGAAAGGCGAATAAACTACGCTTGTATGTAGCTTTGATAAAAAAAAATAGCTGCCTACAGTTTTATGTTTGGGGATCGTCCTCCCTTTTTTATTTTTGTATAGAATATTAAAGCGATTCACATCTATCGAACACGTTTCAGCTGGGAAGTCATACAGTCATCATTTACGCAATTATAATATGTATAGTATAATTGTATGTATAGTACTACTATTTAAGTTATGCGCTTCGGCGTTACACTTTTTACTCATAATACACTTTATACTTTTATTTTTAAATTGGCTGACCTAATCTAAATTTAAGCAAACTTATTAAGTATGTAATAACAACCCTATATATAGATATCTTTAAAATACATTCAGATTTTTGAAGCTTCACGAATATAGCTGAAGCGCATACATAATTCAAATAGTACTACTATTACCATCATTACATAATATACCCAAAAGCCTAACATTCTGTCCTAGTTCGCTACGTAGAGGTGAGGCTAGCTTGTAATATTTTAATTTTTTGCTTAAATAGAAAACGGACAAAAATAGTCAGTGGCATGTTTTCAATAATTCAGCTTTCAAACAAAAGGAAAAAAGAACACTCCGCTCGAATATTGGGGTGCTACGAACCTACGATAGCACAGGTTGAAACACTCGTTTTTGTGTTGTGTCTGGGGTTAAATAAGAATCTATATGAAGGAATGATTACTTCGAAACTCAACCATAAGTCTAGGACTTGTTACCTTATTTAGTCTTGTTGATAATATACTAAATTCGTTCCACGTTTAGCAAGTCTTTTGCCAACACTAAGAAGTAAATATACAATAGCGGCTTAGTAATAGCAACTTATATAAAAATACATGTGATATCACACAGCACAGGAGGTGATACTGATTTTCAACGTACCCCATCCCCCATTTTCAAGTCTTACGTGATTAATGGGCAACCCCTAAATTTAAATAAAAATAAAGATATGCGCTATGCGGTAATGACTTATTTTAATCTTGCTTTTTTTTAAAATATACAATTTTATTAACGTATAATTACAACCAGTTATATGTGCTTAGTCATCAATTATGTCTACATTTAAACACTAGCCGATCCGGCGAACTTCGTTTACTTGGCACTTGATACTCTCAGCCCTGCCGGGGGTGTGAAAATACGTATGTATATTATGTAACATGACCTGTAGATTAAAATGTTTCGCTTCGTTCCAGACTTCAATTGATTTGGTGACCTTATACTGAGTATTGTTATTGCAGTTTTCCTAAACTACGAAACCTATGACTTAGAAAAATTACGGTACAATCTGTGGAATACGTCATGTAGTTCCAAAGTAAAGTATTCCAAAACAAAAAAAATAACTGAAATCGAACTAAGTGTCAAAAACATATTGCCAAATTACAATTTGTGTTCTGTGGTCTAGCGGTCCAGGTGTCTGACTTGATTTCGTATGGTCCGAGGTTCGATTTGCGGGTTGGGCAACAAAAAGCAAATTTGGTTTTTCAAATTTTCTAATAAAAATAAATGTTGCTGAGGATAGGAAGTGTGCCCGGTTTGCAATAGGCTTGCCACCTGTCACATTGTGAGGCTTAGTATATTTGGCTAGTCGCGGATATCCTGATTGTGCCTATGACGACCTCTTGGGTGATATGGGGGTGAAGATACCCGTCTCCCACGATAACCTCCTAGTGAGTGGGATAAAAGTATCTTCTAACCTTCTTCGGAACATAAATTACCTTCTTGCCAAATTTTTATATTTGCGTTCTATATGCCCTATTTCTATATTTAAGAAACGAGTTTGTTTGACTTATGAACGGTAGTTTTTCGTAAGAATCGTAAGGTACCTAACTATGGCTGCTTGTCGCCTATAGTTTTCTCTGAACATTTTGTAACGCTTCGTTACTTTTATCAAACTACGAATGATTATCCTCACGTATCACGGTTCGTTGATTATAGGAACCGGGCGTTAGTTGATTCGTCGTATATAGCGGTCGGGATTCAGACAAAAATGATTGACTAAACTTTGTACTTGGACTTTAGGTCGCGAAATCGTGGGCAACTTCTAATATTGTCAAATACAGTAAATACTGTATAAAATAGTATTAAAGAAAAAAACAGCCTTCACAATTAAAACTCCACGCGCTAAAATGCGGCTTCGTACTTCATAGACAGTGGACCTCTTGACATTCAGTGAAGAGTTGTAGAGATTTGTGTATCTGATGGTCGCCATGCACGGCGGTATTATGTATGTACCTAGCTTGAATTTCTTATATTTTTGAATTGCGACGGGATTACAGGGCTGTAACGTACTACATTATTGAAGTTTATGGCATTTGTTTTAATAATCCTAATTATAAATGTGAAAGTTTACATGTTTGTTTGTTTGTTTGTTATTCCTTCACGCGAAAACTGTAGAACCTATTTCATAAAATTTGGCACGCACATAGATAGTAACTTGGATTGACACATAGAAAAGTTTTCATCCCAAAAATGTTCCTGTGGGACCACTAACCAAGCTAGTAAAATATAATAATAAAATGGTATAGTTTAAACCAAATTTACTTTTAACCATAAATAACTTCTATTTTATATTCATTTGTGGGTATGTATTTTTTATATCGACTCATTGGTTTCTGTAGTAGTTGTAAACTAATTAAAAAACCTTGAGATGTTTCAAAAGCTTTCACGATTATCAGTTCAAGTGAAGAGATGCAAATGTGTGATTGCTAATGTCTGATGCGGCTGCATTAATAATGCAGCCAGTAACAGGTCTAAAAAACTAGCAGTGTAAAATCAGCAAAATGAAGAATAAAATACCAAAATTTGTTGCTATTTGTTTGTATTTGTTCAAACCGTTCACGAAAAATCGAAAATAATCGTACTTTTATGTTAAGATTATAACGTAAATAAGCTTTTCTTAACGTGAAAACGGCAACAAAATTATCTTGTATTTTTTATGAGACAAAATCGACAGTTAAGCTAGCGTGGATAGCATCAAATTTGACTTACTAAAAACAATAAGATTTTTAAATCTTTTTTTATTTTCTTTTATACCGTCTTTCAGCAACAAATTTACCCGTATTTGTTCAATTGATTATCATTCTTTTTTACGTTTCCACGATACATTAACATAAAGGTAGGATTTTTCCGATTTCTCATGAACGGTTTGATTAACAAAATTGATGTTATGGCAAATAATTAGCAACAAAATAGCAAAAAAATTTGGTGTTTTTTTTTCATTTTTAGCTGATTTTACACTGCTAGTTTTTTAGACCTGCTAGTAATTTAAAAAATGCTTACTGCCTCAGTATTTATTTGATTAAAGCCCTTTGTATTTCAAAACTTTAAACTTGTTTTGTTGAGTTCTTAAGCTTTATATAATACAGATGAAATTTTTTCAATTGTTTCCAACAAAATCTAAATATATATTTTATGTTTCATATAGCTAGACTTGTTCCAGCCAAATCTTTAATTCTGGGTGGTATTCAAGACTTGTTCAGAAGTAGCTAAAAGTAAACACATCAACACTATTGAGAAATATTTTGAATTAACACAATTATTTCAAAATTTATTTTAGGTAACATACAACATGTTTTATACAACAGAGCTCATTTATCTCACCATATACTTCAGAACAAAAAAACCTCATTATCTTGCGTCAACAACTTTATACTTAAATAAAGATAAAACGTTCAATAATGGCAAAACTGACAACGAATGTGTTTCTCAAAAAAATATCAAAAAATAAGAAAAAGTTATTGTTTTTAATAGTTTGGCAAAAAATCAGTAGTCTGTAAAACCATCCGTAACATTTATAACAGTCCTGCAACGATTTTTCATACTTTGGATTAATTTATACACGTTTCACTCCGGCATATTGTCGCAGGTCTTACTAAAATCCAAAAAAGCTACTCTACCTTCGAAATGTTTTGCAGGGAAATTCCTTAAAGCCCTTCTTTAGGCCTTTCCCAAGCGTGCTATATGGGACTTAGATCAAGTGATTGAGCGGGCCAGCCTAAGACCGGTACGTCGTATTCATGCAACTATCTCGTCACCACGCTCGCTGTGTGCGGAAGGGCGTTATAGTGCATGAGTGTGAATTCTTTGTCCATTTGTAGTATATGGGAGAAGATTATCGGCACTAGCACCTCGTAACGGTATTTTTAGCCGTCATGGTTTTTTTAATCCAAACGTAGTCTGTTCTTCCACCAAAATGAATTCCCGCCCAAACCATAATCGTGCTGTACCGACCAGGGACATGCCAAACACGTAACTCGTATATCGGGATGGAAATCAACTGGTGCTTTGAATGGAGCCTCTGAACCAAGTGCGTGGTCGTAACGTAGGTCGAACCTATTTAACAAACATCACGGCTGTAACTCTAGCAGTTTTTGCTCAGCGATGATGAATCAGTCAGTCAGGACTAGTTATTTTATAAGAATAGATATCCTTAGACGGTGTTGAATTGTAAAGATCATTAATTCTCTATAATATGTATGCAATGAAGTGCCAGTCTTTAATCTTTAAAGTGATACTAATATTTTTCTGATTGAACTAAATTGACAACTGTCTTAGCTGCGTTTTAGGAATAATAAGTGTGAGACTAATTTAATAATTAAATAATAATTAACTAATAATTTTGTTTGTTTTATTTGCTCACCAAATAAGTTAGTTTTTACAATAAGCGAACATAATGCCTATTGGCATTCTCCATT
>NJDD01000232.1:164947-175885 GCA_002245505.1 Calephelis nemesis
GAACTAAATTGACAACTGTCTTAGCTGCGTTTTAGGAATAATAAGTGTGAGACTAATAATTGTTTTTAATTTTGTTTGTTTTATTTGCACACCAAATAAGTTAGTTTTTACAATAAGCGAACATAATGCCTATTGGCATTCTCCATTATTTTACCTTTGTCTTAACTGAGTGAAATTTCCGAAATGCCACATAAATAATAATTTACTGCCTTATTCATAAAAAGTAGTTAAATAACCTCCTAAACAATCCTTAACTAATCATTTGATTAAGCCTTTAAACATTGTTTAAAATTTTTTATTCATAAAGTACATTTTGACAATGCTTAGTTAAATACTGTTTAACTTGGTAGGTTTTGGTAGAAATATGGCTGTATGCGTATTTCTTTTGCTGAAAGTGGATTAAACAATTGTCATCCGTTGTCAACATCGTTGTTTCTGAATATGGTGTCGGACATCTATAACCTCTTGCTAAAAAGTATTTATATTTCTACAATAAAATATACTACGGTAAAATTAAATTTATTAGAGTAAATAAAGTTGATGCAACATAGACACAAAACGTTTGAACTGATACATTGCATTTCAAAAATAATGTTTTTTAATGCATCTACATTATATTACTAAGCTAAACATAAAATGATGTAAATTCTGAAATACTTACCCTCGTGTTGGTTCGAGTTCCTTTGTAGAATAGACCATCTACCTTCCTGTTAGACAGCGCGTAAAAAGCGACCACAGGCTTACCGCCACTAGTACCGTGACAACTTACTAGGAGGTGAGTTTTGCAGCGACTCACCCGGATTGGTACCAACGCCTTACCATTTCTGCGTTAGCGCTTGCTGTTGAATTGTTCCGGTTCATAGAATAAAGTAGCCGGTAAACTTACTTTTGCATGGGGCTTAACATCCCAGCCTCAGGTTGGAATCTCACCATTGCCACCTTTGGTGTCTCTAGGCGGCGTTAATTTCTCACCATCAGAAAATATGTCTACTTTTTTGCTTCCAATATCATAACAAAATGCCATGGAAAACTATTCGTTTCTTCATAGGAGCCATTGGCCATCTCCATAATAAAACATGTTGTTATAGTCCTTTATTGTTCCAAAATCCAACATATCCCGTCCAAATTTGTCCAAACTTCAACGAAATTAAAATATTTCAATGCGGGTATTATAGAAAATTCATAAGAATACACAAATAAGCCATATTAAATGGCTAGGTCTTGCATTTTGTCAATGCACATAAAATCAGCTGTTTGAAATTTAGTCAGCCATTTTGTTGATTAAAATTTTAAACAAGGGTTCGAGGTTGTTTACAGTGACAGTTATCTAAAAGTATATTTAAACAAATGATTAACTCTAAATAGCGTTTATGAATAAGATTTTTTTTAAACATTACTTAAATTGGTGATTAAAAGTTAACGTTTGTGTAAGCCTGAAAATGTGTAAATATATCAAATCATATCAATCATTATTTTTCATAACAAACTGGAATTTTTTTAGTAGTATTCGTAGGTAGGTAGATTGCCAACTCATGACCTGAAAAAATTTCCCGAAACTGTAAGGGATGTTTTGGACATGGTTGAAGGAAATAAGGTGATTATGTGTGATGACTTGAACGGATGGGTGGGGCCAGGAACTAGTTATGATGCTGCTCTTGGACCTTATAGTGATAAAAAATGAAGTTGGTAAAATAAAGAATGAAGTGGAAAGAAATATGTTTGTGTGTGAAATTATCTTTGAACCATCTTGGCACGTGAGCTTTCAAACAAAAGCATCCATTTCGGAATCAGTCCATCCGTTTAAAAGTTATGATGTGTATGTAAAGTTTGAGATGTATAAAATATGCAGAAGTTGGGTTGCCTGTTATTTACCGGGGACCATGCTAGTTACTTTCACTTGATTGGATGATAGAAAAAAACACATATCAATATGTGAGCTGTGTTGTTGCAAAGACGATGACATAGGTTTTGGTAGGAAAAAACGACAAATATTGTTAGGCAGTTATTGTAAATATTCTGTCCAGATTTTTTTTATTTTTATATGATTTCTAATGAACTCAAGTTATAAAGTATGATTCTTTATATTTAGTGTACCCATTGTATCGGAATAGGTGCGCTTGAAATGAAAAATGTAATGAATGTGTGCAAGTGACTTGTAATAATTATTTTAAAAACTATAGATTTCACTAAAAATAATGGAAATTATTATAAGTTACTTCTCCTGATACGTCACATAAAGACACAATGGATGTGAATTAGTTGGCCGGGATATAAGCCAACTTAAACAGACTGACAAATTCACCCTCTTCACACTTTTATATTCATAATTTTTAAAACAATAGATGGATTTTTTCTTCTTCAGTTTGCTTCTGAACTACAGTCATTTTTTCTTTCTCTTTTTACCTTTACATTACTATATAAGTTAAAAAAATCCACCAAAACTTTACGGTTCCGTTCCCGAAAAAGTAAACAAGAAACTTAAAATATTCTTTTTTCTTAATTGCCTCGAAAATATATTTCATTACAAACGTATCATGGTAACAACGAGCATTGATACCAAACATAGAATATCCCTTGTAACTGTGTTAAAAATAAAACTTGATTTTTGTCGCAATTTAAACATTTAAAAAAATTGTGTGTATACTTATGTACACGCGTTAGAAGTTATATTTTTTCGGCGTAACAAGACAAAAATCTTTTTAAAAATTTTATCTTTTGCCTTATTTTCCATTTGTAGACAAAATGACACTAACCATAGAAAAAGGTATTTAATACATTAAAAGTTTTATTACAATGCATTATTTAGTTAACTAAAGTTTATTTAATAAAAATATCACAAAAAACTAAAATGTTATCTATAGCTAACTTCATCATGTCGGTTTTTCGTGACGGTGTGCGTGCGCATCGTAAAAAATTACCCTCATCATTTTTTCCTAACGCGCCAAAAGAAGTATAACTTCAAAAGGCTGTTTAAACTGTTAAAAACATTGCGAATTTTTTAGTTTATAATTATTAATTTTAGGTAGAACATATTAGAAATAAAAAAAAATACTGAGCATATGTACTTATTGTGGTGCAAAACGTTTATAAGTTAGACTCACATTGAGCCATTTTCTATCGTGTTAAGCTTTGCATTGTCGTAAGAAAGTAAAGTCACAAGCTTTAAGATTGTGTCCGAACTATTAAAAAACTTTTGCAGTAACGTACAAAATTAAAACTATCTTCAGCCCATATCCCCAAAGAGGTAGGCAGAGGCAAGCCTTTCGCCAACCGGGCGCATATCCATTCCCGAGCATCGTTTTTTTATTAGAAAATTGGAAAAACCCAATTTCCTTTTTATTGCCCGACCCGGGATTCGAACCCGGGATCTCATGCAGTCAAGTCCAACAACTGAACCGCTAGACATCAAAATATTTTTTATATTCCTTGATAAATGGAGCCTATTTTATTATTATGGCATGACAAAAAGGATTATATCTAAAATCTAGATTACAATTCTTTTTTACACATTCAATTTAGATAATTAGTATTTTTCGTATTTAAACACAACTGTCCGTTGTGTTAAAATTAAATGTACACAACTATTTAAATTTTATCAAACAGCTTAAAATATTGAACAATAAAATTCCAACCGCTGGGTGGGCATCGAGTGTAGTTGAGCATCGTCAGCAAGCCAATTCCAAGAACCGCCAAGACGTGAGACCTGCCTGCAAATACCATGATATACTTGTGCAATCTATTCGGATAATGATTACGTTTTAACTATTGGTTATGTTCGTAACAAGGTTAAAAAATTGAGTTTTAGGAATTTTGTTTTGTTATTAGATGTCGCACTAATTTTGTATCACAAAGTTATTCTAAGCTTCTATTTACTGGCCAAATGGGAGTTGGACTTGTACACCAAGGTTCCGTACAAATGCAACAAGGGGAGTATTTTTAGATAAGAACGTGCAAAGTTCTCTTTTCTTGGAGTCCCTTCACGGACGTTCTGTGAAATGCCATAGCACCCACTTGTCTTGTCGATTTTTAAATTATGCAGAAATCTAATTTCCCCCCTTTGTAAGGATGGTAAAGATGGCTCCACAAAATTTACTCGGATAGCCTTGACGAAAGACCGAAAGCTCTTGTTCCCGAGGGCAGGCGTGCCAATTTCTCTCCAATTAATTGTATGCAGAATTATGTCATATCTTTATAAAAATAAACATTAAATATCGGATATTAATATTTAAAATAAATAATCATTTAAGCCCCCTCTATATTAAATGTATTGTCTCGATTTTAGCCACTTTATATAATTTTGAACATTTCTTTAACTACTAGTGTAATGTGTGTTGTTTCGCTTAGTTTAGTTATTTTTTTTTAGTAGTGCTTTTTTTAGTTATAATGGTTAATGCTGCTGCTTTTGACTACTGAGCGGGTAACTTGGTGGCACTGCACATCTAAATCCTCTTCCACCAACAATATTAGGCTTACAATCTTACCTATTGAACAAACAGGCGAGATAACTGTTACCAAATAATTTATCTATAAGAGGTTTACAATTTTTTATCACATTTTAAAATTTAGGTACCTATTTCAATCAAACTAGGTATATTATTAACCTTTTTGAATAACAGATAATTAATATATAAAAAATATACAATTAGCAGAAAAAATATTACAACAATATTTAAATAAAGTTTTATAGCATTGTTTATGCGTAGTTAAGTTGAATTTTATTTTTTTGCCTTCCTGTTAAATGCAATAATTATGCATACAAATGTTAAATTTTATAAAACTATTTAATATTTTTTTGCACTTTTAAAACCACTAACCAAATTTTCCATAGATGCAAAACAGCTGTTTTTGAATTAAATCTGCAACCTTATTCCTGGAACTCAGCGTTATAACTTTCAGATTATGCATGCTTATCGATGATAATGTTATGTTGCTTGCCGGATATTGGTCAAAGTGTCAAATTGCACATCTAAGTCCATCTATTAATCTTTACTCTAGTTTGATTCTCGACGTAGTTTACAAATCTGTTTTGAATTTTGTTTAGTTCTTTTTTAGATAATAGGTACACTGCTGTTCTGCTGTCTGCAGTCCGCTCAAAATTGGCTGTAATGCGTAAAACTTAAACTGTAGAAATATTAATTGTGTACTTCAATGTACATACAAAAGAAATTCGGGTTAGTTACACTATTTATGACTTAAGAACGTCCGAACCGATTTTACTGAAATTTGATTTAGGCTTTTTATTCCGTTCGACTGCGATGAAACTACTAAAAATAACATTTTAATTTTACCATAGATACTGAGGGGGTGGAACGAAGTTTTCCAGAACAGCTTGTTCAAATTTATAAAATACGTCCAGTTTTCACATTTTCCACATTTTTTATATTTTTACTGTCTATTTGTCTGTTTTCCGATTACGTGTCACGCCAAAACCACTAAAACAATTTCAACGATAAAGGCCATTTACTTAATTTTTGATTTTGTGTAGAAGACCGTATAAAGTGCAAGTTCATAAGGTTATATTAATTAAAAAAATATTTCGTCACAGTCATGAAAAAACAAAAACCTTGAAACCTGACACGTTCAGGAACTTTGTAACAGAGTAAAGTTACTTTGTCATGTTATAAAGATATTACACGTTGAACGTGGCTAGGCACTGTGTTTTTTTTACCCAAAAAAGAGATATTATCATGATTCTTAAGCATAAAGCAATCGGCTTTTCTATTTAATAAATAAAGTCAAACTACAATCTGACAATTCATTCCAGATGTCAAAAACTCCCGAAGATTTAAAACGATGATTGTTTAGAGTAATGCATCTAAGTTCAAACATTATTTTTGTGTACGTCAGATATTATATACTTCAGTTTAGATTTAAAATATAAAAAAATAAATAACTAATCAAATATAATCACTAAATCCTTTAGTACCATCGAAATTATTATTTATTTATTCTTAAAATAATATAGGGGTAATATGCCCCCCATCCCATTCCCTGTTATTGCTTTAACACTCCCTTAAAAAAGTTTTTAAATTTATATATTTCACATTTTTTTATAAAAAGTAAAATATTTTTTCAATTATTGTCTTAATAAAACTATTGAGATTAACATCTGGGAGTTCTACAGTTATATCTTAAACAGAAAAATCAATAGTTATATGTATAAAAATAACGATGTAAATATTTTTGATTCTCAATTTATTTTCAATAAATTGAAGTTGACCCGGTAAAGGTCATAACAGTAATAGGTTAAAGAGGACGTCAACGCTAGCTGTTTATCATGGAACTGCCTTAAGCTAATGGACTTACCGTCAAGGACGTCAAACAATGTAAAGACAGAAGTATAAGAAAGCTGACCATGAACTCACTCACGAGAAACAACCGTGATAAACGCTAGAATTATAATGATGATTAAAAAAAATATAGCAGTATTACATACTGGAAATCGAACTACCCTCGCGTTGTTAAGTTGTTAAATTCTTAATTTATTTTCGTGTGTATCAACAAATTGTTCTTAAAAAGATCAATTATTGAAGCTATCTGGCTACAAAATAGGTATTAAAAAGCGCCTAAAATGTATCAAAGTGTGTGTTTAGTGAGCTAGTGTGTGATAGGCTATTTCTGGGAATTTAATCATAAACATTCCAAAACTTGAATACACTTTAAGGAAGACATGACATATGAAGGCAATGTTCACTGTAGCACCATTGTTAGATACAATTCAAATTAAAAAAATAGATGAACATTTTTTTTTATCTGGAATGCTTAGTATAATAATGTATAGTTTTCATCGTTGATACTTGATAAAATAGTTAATATTTTTCACTACATAAATTTAGTAATAATATTTCTGTCGATTTTGCTTCAGACATACATCATCATTATTAACTTAATTTTAGAAGTTTAACTTTTTATGCTTAACAACATTGCGTTTGTATATAAACGTATTTATATATAATTATAGTATACGTACATAATTTTAAACATTCGGCATTACCGTGAATTCAAAAATTTTACTGTTTGTATGAGTACTGCCTTAAAATGTTAAATATTTATGCCAAATCCTATTGATCAAATAAATTTTGTGATGATATATAGTAGCTCTAGGAAGTTGTAATAAGCAAAATCAGTAGGCTATTAAATTAATTTGGAACAGTATAAGTGTGTTTTGAAAATATTACTACATGCTTTATTGTAGCTTGCTCGCACATTCATGGGTGAAATTTAATAATGGTTTAAATTAGGATGTAATAACTTAACCCTATATTAAAAGCTAACTCGATATTAAATCACAGAATCTTAGAAAATACGAGCGACCCCTACACTTGTCACGGAAAATCCGTATTTATTAATAAGACGGAGTTAGTATAGAAATAAAATTTAGTAGATTATAATATAGTATGTATAATACTGGAATAAAGACTATAATACTAGGTTACATTGGAGTGCTTATAAATGGAATAAAATACAAATATGTAAACAAAATGGTAAGTAATTTTGAAATTTAAGTAATTTAAAATTAGTTTTAAGCATTGCTCAAAAATATGTACGTGTAGGTATTTAGTACCTATAAATAATTTGAAATTTGTAACTCACGGTTTTGCCGCTATTTGAAAGTAATACTCTTAATACTTTGAAAAGTACCAGTACAAAAATAATATATTTCTTCAAAAAAAATATTAAAAAAGTATTATTTCTTCTGTAACTTACATTGTATCAGTAGATAAGTACAAAAGTCTTAACCAAAACCAACATATTAGCATAAAACAATCTTCAATTAATCAAAAGTTTTCAATAAACTCCCTACAAACGGTCATCCCTTCGAAGTTATGATATCACTGACAGACACACATACAGTCACACCTATTAAATTTACAACTCCTCTCTTGGTGACGTACTTTAGATGAAATGCAAATGTTACGAAACATAATACCGTAACTTTTCAACTTTGTGCTGTTTATGTACTTACTGCAAATATTACGAAATATAATAATAAAAACAAATTAACAATAAGTCCTCGGCATCAGGAAACATGAACATGAACAGATGAATTTACCAGCAGGCATTCCAGGGTTAGGTACGTCTCCTATTTTCGAACAGCAGACGAGCTCAGTTGAACCGGTATTCGTTAGTATTTTAACTGTTGGTTGTCACATATAAAATATAAAGCCATAGTGCGTCTAAAGTCTATTCCGATGCCTTAAAAATGACCTGATGACCTTGAACGTCGGAACAAATCTCCAAAAGCTGTAGCTAAGAACCATCTCGATCACCTTAACTTTCAAATAAAGAAAACAGCCTCAAAATTCGTCTATCCGTTGAAGAGCTACAATGCCGTAGACAGACACACACACGTCAAATTTATAACACTTACAGTTTTGCGACGTGTTTCAAAAATGACATGAATCTACTTACTTAAAATATAAAAAAGGATATTGTCGATAATATATTATTATTGAAACATAAACGCATTTTTGTTTTTGGCGTTTACTTCCTACAAGATAGTTCTATACCTAAAAGTTTCACATACCGGTTGCAAGGTAAGAAAACGACAGAAGATGTTTTAATTTTAAGGCTTTTGTTATATTACGCGTCACAAAAATAAAATAAAAACATGGAATTGGAAGGCAAAAAAGCAGATGGATTTCCAGATGGTAAGAAATTCACGCCGCTTAGAGACATCAAAGGTGGTAATGGTGCGTTGCCAACCTGAGGCCGGAATGTTAGGTCTTAAGCAAAAGTAAGCTACCAACCGGAACACGTCATGACGTTATGGCGGCGGTGATACTAATCCGGGTGAGTTAATGCGAAACTCTATCACCTATTCAGATGTCATGGTGTAACAGTAAACCTATGCTCGCCTTTTACGAGCTGCCTGGCACAGGAAAGCAGATGGTCTATTCTGCAAAGGAGCCCGGACCAACACGGGGTAACACGTCTTTGAATGTCGTGCACTTTCTTATCTAAAAACAAACAAGGCATTTCAAGGCACAAAAGTCGGGAATATGGCAAAACATTTCTTTTAGTGTATAATTTATCAACCCTGTAATAACTTGCTTAGCCTATGAAATAAAACATTAAGCCGAAATGAATTAAATCTTCTTTCACACGTAACAGTTCTATCTACAAAGTTTTATTTTGTTGTAGTTAAAATTGTTTAAAAACAAGGAAATGATTAACTAATGTCTACCTCAACACACAAAAATCTTTGAGACGGCGCAATTCAAAAGTTGCACCGCTCGCCAATGTTACAGAATACGGAATCATTTTTTGTGGACCGTCTAGTTCTTAGCGTGTTAGGCACTGTTTTTTCTGCAAGCCAGTCGCTTCGTGACCTCGCCTGACATTAAAAATGGTTATGCCTCATGCATTTATACTGTTTTTTTCTAACAAACAGGTTATACATGTATGAGATTGTGCTAAATATCTGTATTCGTTAATCCCAGACTAGACACACATTACGTATTGTCTAATTATCTTTTATTTTTCACATAACAAATGTCCCTTAAAAATATACATTTTTTTGAATTTTTGCTGTAATTATTAGGTAATTTATATTTATTTTACAAATATTTTCAAATCATACGCCTAGGTAGTTCACCAAATTATATATTTACATTTATTATTTTTAAAAAATAGACTTGTGATAATTAAAAGATTTGTTTTTTTTTAGAACAGGACATCCGTGGTATCTACTTAAAATTGAAATTTTGTGATTCAATATGTTTAGGTTTATACTTATTTCAAAATATATCATATTTATTAAGTTCTGAAGTAATTTACCTTTTTGATATCTAGTTTTATTTAGTTGTTTCGTTTTATCAACGTCTGTTTGTGACAATCCCTGTTAATAATCTAGTAGTTTAAATTACTGGATTATTTTACTAGAGCAGTTTTACGTCACTAAAGTGGTACATAGATTCTAGGCCGATTGACCTTACCTATTCCTGTCGCCTTAACGGTAGTACTTTTGCCATTGTCGTGTCTTATTCTAGATAGGAAGGCAGGCTAGGATTGCGATGCATCCGTTATATCTATGACACTATGACAGCAAAAGTTTTCTGTTATCATCAGCCCCTGCTTCTTCACTATATTAAAATAAGTAATTGCTTTAAGGTAATTAACTAACTTTAACTATGATTTCTAATACCAGAATTGCTTAATAGTTCCCACATCAAACCAATAACACGTATTTTGCTATAATCGAAGATCTTGCAAGATCCTGTGAGATTACCAATAGACCACTGGTAGTAGAGTGCTATACCGCAACTTCCCCGGATAGGAATCACTCTATACATGTTCCTGCCACCACAATGTTAGTATGTATCATGTTAGTGGGGTAGCCGGTTGACTTATACAATAGGTCTAACACCGGCTACAGGTCAGCGACGCACCTTCAACATAATATGTAGTGTCTTTAAGCCAAGACTGTCTCCTACCATCAGGAGAGTTCTGTGATTGTCCGCCGTATATTTCCATAAAAATCCTACAGAATTTTTTTTGCAATTAAGGTTAATATTAATTTTAGGGCATCTTAGCTTTTGCAAGTAGCAGGTTTTAGCTAATAAAGGCACCAGGAAATCCATCAATTAAGTACAAGCCACCCAGTACTGCTAATAACAAGGTAAATTATATGTATACTACTATCATATCGTTGCTATGACTGTTGTCTATCTATTTCTTTTCACCAGGAAATCGTTTGCTTATCCATAATCCAACAATAAAAAGTTGTGGTCTAATTTTTCCCAATTTGTACATAGTAAAAAATAATAGATAAAAAACTGAAGCGAACACAAAAGTTTATTTTTAAAGGAAATTACGTATGGATGGTCATATACGAGGGTCAAACTAAAAGTTCTTAGAAAATCAAAAACTAAGCATTCTAGCAAGTTATTAGTTTTATTATAACTTTTCAAAATAGCGTCCATTTACATCAATACA
>NJDD01000232.1:176068-187687 GCA_002245505.1 Calephelis nemesis
ATAAAAAATCATTGCACGAAAATTTTCTCGGCTTAAATTCATTCTGACGTGCACAGACAATTTTCAATTTGCCGCCAAATCGAAAAACAAATGACAAATGAATGAAATATATACTCAATATTATTGGTAAAGAGTTCTATTTTCAAAATTAAAACTTATTTTTTTAATATAATTCTTTTAAGTTGCCAGTTCTAAAATATTTCAGTTTGGCCCTCGTAATCAAAACAAAATCTATATGTACTTTATTCTATTAGTGACCGATACTGCCTTGAGGTTAAACTCAGTAACATTGTTAAAGGTTTAATCGGTGTAAGTTCGGCCTACTCAGCATGAAACTACAACAAACTGATAATAAAAAAGCAGTGTCAATGACATATTGAGGAAAACTTTCCTAAAATGACCGTAAATACCGTAAAATGTACGTGACGAATCTCTGTTACTTTAGATGGGAATTTACGGAACGAAAGCAAAAATAGACTTAGATTTTTCAGTGCTGGACCTAAAAAGTTGATTTTTATTGCCATGACAACATATAGTTATTGCTCGATTGGTTTAAATCAGTATATTAATTTGTTCAATCGACGATATTAACGTTCCATTTACAGCTAATTTTATCAAAACATTTCCTCATTGCGGATATAAAGTTATTTATTTCAGTATAGTCTAAGTGTTTTTTACGAAACTTATGATTTGGAAAAAAATATGAAACAATCTATAAAGTATCTACTACAAAACATCTGACTTTGCGTAAATAATTGCTTTATAATATTTTCACTTTTACCCCTCTCCCACGGGAATCAATTACGTAAAATAGAAAAAAAGTAACCTATAACTTCCTCGAAATATAATCTATCTACCTGTCAAATTTCGTTACGATCGGTTTAGAAGATTTGGTGTGGTAGGAAAACAGACAGACAGATCAAAAATCTAAAAATACTAGAAACGTGCTCTCTATCTGCGAGGCGGCTAAAATGGGTTATTTTAGTTGCCTGCGCCTATTTCATTTTAAATAGGTATATTTAATACATTATACAGAAAATACGCTACTATAGATTTATTATAAGTACCTAATAGCTGCCTGTTCCGGCTTCGCTCGGATAATCATTTTTGTATCATAAAGGAATTTGAGATGTAAACTATCCTCCTTTTCAAGCTGGATCAAACCGCACACGGTTTGCAAATTTGATTGAAGTCGGTTCAGTAATTAAAGAGTCCATCACTGACAAATAACGTGACACGTAATTTCGATATTATCTTAATATATATAAATCTCCTGTCACGATGTTTGTCCGCGATGGACTCCTAAACTACTTAACCGATTTCAATGAAATTTGCACACCGTGTGCATTTTGCTCCAACTTGAGATATAGGATAGCTTACATCTCAATTTTATGATAAAACAAATAACTGTCCGAGCGAAGCCGGAACAGGCAGTTAGTATTAATATAAAATATACATATAGTATAGATATAAATTGGTTAAATGTTCAAGTAACAAAAACCGGATCCGAATTGTAGTGGTAATTTCTCAATAATTTGTAAACAAACAGATAAATCGACAAACAAATAGACAAGGACTCGCAAAATAAGCTGTGTAGATTACGTTATGTCTATTTACAACATTTAAACTTAGTTCATTCGCAATGTTTTTTAAGTATATGTATGGATAGATTACATTGAGAAAGTGAATGTTTTGCAAGTAATAAAAAACAGTCGAAGAAATATCGATTGTGAAACATTTGAGCCACAGCCAAGAAGCTGCTATAGAATAAATTAAAAACGTTTTAAGGCCCCATACTCAGTCAGCCAGAAGAGCCAATCACCGCGCTCCCCCGCTCCATGATTACTATGAACAATGGCGCTCTAAAGTAAACGTCTTAAGCGACAAATCACTATTTTTGACACTATAAAAGTAATTTGAAAAAAAGTATAAAAACTGAAACACTTATCTTCGGCGCCCGACTTACCTTCACACTGCCCTGTCACACTGGTGTGTCGTTCATATTTGAAGTAGACATTTGGGTTTTGCTTTCAAAAAAGGGTTAACTTTTTGATTTTTTTCTATCTAGCAAAGTGAAATGAATCGTGTTTTGGAAACACTAGTCTAGTAAAGCATATTCATCTTAATCTTGTGTATTTTTGTTACCAAGATCCACGATTGCTTTGTATGAAAAAAACATTATACTGCTGACGTATTTTAGCATACATGGACCCTTAAGTTAGAGGAGCTTAGCAGTTGTGCATATTTTTAGACGCGTTTTCCTCGTTACATTTTAAGTTAACTAAACAACTGCTTAACTTGACATTGAATGTTCGGATAGTGATTATGCACACAAACATTAAAAATAATAACAGATTTAATTTGGGGATGCTTTGCCCTTACTTACAAACTAGCAGCTTCACACAGCTTCGCCTGCGTAACTTGGCTTCTACTGCACCGATTTTGATGAAACAAAGCCTATGTCACTCAGGGGCAGTGTGGCATTCTAACGGTGAAGAAGTTTTTGAAATCGGTCCAGTAGTTTCGGAGCCTATTCATTTCAAACAAACAAAAAATCAAACCTTTCCTTTTTATAATATTAGTACAGACATACATAACTTCACGCCAGGTCTCTTACGGGGTAGGCAGAGAGTATCGAGTGCCAAACCTTACGATCCTCACAAACCTGTCTGGTTTCCTTCACATTTATTGCCATTTTCATAAAAACACACCGGTTTCGGAGACTCTTGACACCACTCGCGGATAATATCCGAGTGATCTGATCGTGGAATGTTAAGCTTGGTCTACCTCGGTAGCTACATCCATCCACATTCGCATTGCATATCTGCTTTGGCAATCTTATTTAAATTTAAATTCCTTAAAATACTTCGTAACTGTTGGGTAAGGTTTTGCCCGTGTTAGTCGGTATTACTATTATAGAGTATAGTAGAATAGAGCATCGGACTCTCAGCCAAATTGCTCTTGAGAGGCGAGCATAAGCTAACTAGGTCATTAGTAACAAGGTCACAATTGGTAGAGTGCTCTGCAGCAACTTGACCAGTTACCTATCTACTGCCTTACCTATTCCTGCCGCCATAATTATAAATCCTGTTCTATATTTGATATTTTCCATCTTCGGCGCTTGGTAAAACTTAATATTCATATTTTTAAACGAAGAAACACTTGTACTATTTTACGTATCATTTATAATTTATTATTTTATAAATAGCCTACCGGTTTCGCTTATAACAGCATCATCAAGGCTAGAACTTAAATTACTAAATTACAAATTTAAAAATATTGTAGTATGGCAGAATATGGAAATTTACTTTTAAAATAACCCGAACATCATAGCAATAGGACAGTAACAATCTATGAGCCACGGTGGTCTTACCATTAGAAGAGTTGTGTGCTTGTTCGTTGACCTCTCACGTATAAAAAAAAACGTGTTCTATACAAACGTCACGGAAGGTGTAGTACAGTAGTGCCTATACTTGTGGCAGTTTTTTTATTTGTAACTAAATACTGCGTGATCAATATCTACATGAAACATAATACATGCATTATTCCAAAGCTTTAAGCAAATAATGCTGATTTATAATGATGCTGACGAGAGAATTCTTTATAGGAATACGTTAAGTGAGGACAATAAAACTCACTAATTTTCGATATTTAGGTAGGAATTAATATACAAATGTACTAATAAGTTTTCATTTAAATTTCTGATCTTTACAAAACATTAACAAAGCTTATTGTTTTTTAATTTATTTTTAGGATTATTTTTTTAAATATCAACCATAGTGCAGGAAATATCACAACTTCTGGCCCATTTTAGTAAAATGTGACGTAACTAATAGATAGCATATAATATATATTATATAATAATAGATATAAAAATCACTGTCGTTTACATAATACTGATTCTAGATTTACTATCTACATCTTCATTCCAGCAGTAATCGAATATTCCGCCGACAAGGATATAAATCAATATTGTTCTGGTCAAAAGTGAAGATGTCTTTAGGAAAGGTTATTTTCAAAGCGTAAACAGACTTCTTGTAGTACATCGTCTCCATAAAACCTAACTGCTTGCTATAAGCTATGATTGTACTAGTTCACGACTATGTTTTGCGACTTAAACATTCTAATAATTATAATTGATGGTGTAACCTAAAACCAGAACGTTAAAATATAGTACGGAGTACCGCACCGTTCACGCCAGTACTATCTACCTTATAAACGGTAGTTGTCTTTGATGATCACAAGAAACTATCAATGATCACAAGTGTGGTAATATGAGTCCGCCAATGAAAAGCTCAGTATTTGTGAAGGCTTAGTCTACCTCAACACTATAGCACTTATTATCATATCTATTATCAGGAGTGGAATGAGAGGAATTACTACAGTTAATATTTACTGTTGAGTTAAATACGTGGAAGTCACGTCAGAAATCTAAGTTTCATCCATCTTACCACCTTGATGAGAGGTGCCCGTCAACTGTGCGATTCATTAGCCATTTTCTGTCTCGTCTTATACTACAGTAAATTCAGTTACTATGACAGTGTTTCCAAAAAATACTTGAAGTTGAAAAGCTTGTCATGTCATATTACTTCAGATTTTACTGATTATCGTGTATTTTACACAATACCATAAAAAAATTACAAACAACGAAGCATACAATTTTAACATTAATTAATATGCCTAAAAATCCGAGTTTCGTTTACAATGCACAAATAGTCATGAAAGACTTAAAAAGCAATAGTAAATAATAGTTTAAATAACAAAATAAGAAGATTTTACATCTAAATTTTCACTAAATTAAAAAAAATAAGATTAAGAAAAAACATCGTATAAAAGTCACAGATGACCGTATTTAAATTCATGCACCTAAGTATTGTATTATTCGATGTTAGGTCGTAACGAAAATGTCGTAACGAGCACCAATTTCAAATCTTCTAAGAATATAGGAATTTTTGGTGCATAAATCACCAAGTTTTTCTAAGATAGAAGGTTGTTTTTTCATATTCACATTTTTTTATTTGAACTTATAGAAAGATATATATAATTCTCCTAGATGGAAATGCTTTTCTTTAAAGTTCTTTTATTTTATTTTTATCTTATCTATATTTTAGTGATGCCAAAACTTTGATAAGTTTGGAAACAAAGTAGGTCTTGAAAAATGAAGATGACGTTCTTATCAACAAGATATTAAAATGTATTATGGCCGAATTCCGACCAACGGGCGACCACTAGTTTTATTTATGCTGTAATTTTGCTGTTACTTGTCATGATTTTAGTTAGGTACCTACTCTTTACTTAAACCTTGTTATATTCATCGTTTTTAAATGCTGGTTCATCTAAAGGCCGTGTATGTAGAACCATCATTTAGTCTGTTCTGTTGTGTGACTGAGAAGCATGGCCGTTACTAGAACGATTCGAAAAACGGATTCATGAGGTCGTCAAGATAGATGAAAAATGTATTAATTATTAAGTATAACTCAAAAACCACAAGTCAGATCATGATAAAATTAATATGGAACCATCTCGGTATCATGACTTATCTTTTTAACAACAAACTACCAAAATTAGTTGGCTATTGACGTAGTAGTTGCGTTATAAACATATAAAAAGTAACATACAGTCGAAATGAGGAGGAGTTTTCATTATACAGACGTAGAGTGCACAGAGCCTACCAGGCTGTCCGTTTGTATAATAGCCCTCTTCCGTTTTTGGTGGATCCGGTCAGGGTCGGCCGCGCCCTCCCTAACACGCTCCGACGTCTTCTTCTACATCATCACGTCCTCCCAGAAGGAGTTGACAGTCGTAAACAATTCCTTGCTCTCGACCATGACTTCGACGACGGTCGAGTGTGTGATATCAGCTTCAATAGCATTGCGTAATACACCTTGTTAGACATCCCAAGCTAGGCACCTTGCGAAGGTGTGCTTCGCGGTGTCCTTGATGAAAGCACAGCAATGGCACCTCGTTGTGCATTCTCCTTTATGAAATTTGGCAAACTATAAGTGTGCCAAATTTTATGCTCCTGCGTCCGAGCAATTTTCGTAAAAAGGGGTCCAAAGTTTTGGCATGACGTTTTAATATATAGACTAGAATTCCCCCGTGATGGTCCGGGCTCCTTTGTAGAATAGACCATCTGCTTTCCTGTGCCAGGCAGCTCGTAAAAGGTGTGCATAGGTTTGCCGTCACTAGCACCGTGACATCTGAGTAGGTGGTAGAGTTTCGCAGCGACTCACCCGGATTGCTACCACCGCCTTACCTATTCCTGCCGTCATAACGTCATGACGTGTTCCGGGTTCCGGTTCGGAGGGTAAGGTAGCCGGTTAACTTACTTTTGTTTGAGGCCTAACATCTCGGCCTCTGGTTGGCAACGCATCGTTACCACCTTTGGTGTCTCTAGGCGGCGGGAATTCCTTACCTTCAGAAAATCCGTCTGCTTGTTTGCCTTCTAATGTTAAAAAAAAATAATATTAGAATTGATAAAGTGCTTATAAAAACACCTTCGCTAATAATGCAATGTTTTAAACTGTTAACTAACTTTAAAACTAACATCAAAAACGTTATAGTGAGTCAACCTTGAAATATAGAAGAGATAAATGAGATAACAATTTCATAAATAGAACTTTGAATGGGGAACAAGTACTTGTCGTACTTGATTTTTTTCACAACTTTAATTATTTACGCAACAAACGCTCTCAAACTTTGACTATGATACTTTTTATATATTTTTTTAATTAATTTGTGGTCTTCAGTTCTCGATAAGTGTGTGAAGTTTTAAAGCAATCCGGCCTTATAAAAAACGTTGTTATACTTTTTAAGACTGTTAGAAAGTGAAATACTTTACCTAGATACGAGCAACTACGAAGTTAATAAAAGCGTCTTAAAAAGACACAAGTTAGTAAGTTTTCCTCTCGAAGTCTCCCTTTGTTATATCTCCTCAATTTGAGAGCGTTACATAACTCTGTATTCGTATACTTGGTGTTGGCAAATTTTGTGATGTTGAGCTTCGTGGTCACCTGAAAGTTATGGCTGAATAGGCTCTTTAAGTTTGGTGGACTGTGGTGAAAGTAAAGCGAGACGGTTCTTCAAGTTAAAACGTACTATTGTTATCTCTGGGATTCCCCAGTACCAACTACTTCTTTTTATCCACATCGAGCTCAGTCACGATTGTCAATGTTTGAGGTTACCAATTGGCCTGATCCTTTAGCGTTCCATAGAGATGTTGTATCTATAGTTCTACATCACGAAAAAGATATCTACAAAGTTCTGGGTAATCCAAGGTTATGACGCCACCCCGATACATTAACGGAAGGGTAAACCATCCCTCGACTGGAACAACATTAAACGGGAACCCTCGATACTGATATCGCAGGTCATAACTTAAATTCGGTCTCTGAAAATAAAAAGAGCTCCTGGATTTGAATCTTTTACATCGGAGATTTATAAGGTATTGGGTGATAAAGCTTTTGATGTTTTGCTTTTTCTCAGTTGCACTTCTATATGCACAAAAATGGATCAACGCGTAAAAATATATTATGTAATATATAACAAAAATCCCAGAAGCAAACAGGTTTGGTCAAGGGAAGAAGTAGCAAATTTTAAACATCAGTCTTCTAATGGAAATGCTTTATTTACTACAACATGGTTTTGCAATCTTTAAATTCAAAAATTTCAGTGTAATCACAGTCTGAAACCTTTCGGTTTATGAAGGTAGTTAGACAAAGTTGCATACTGTCGTCCATACTATTCAATATATTATGTGATGAGTGCCTAATAAAGCAAAGATGCGACGCGTGGGAAAGAAAAACATCACTAACTTTCGTTACGAAGATAATTTAACCCTCTTTACACGGAGTTAAACCAAGATGATCTCATATCTCTTTCACTTACATAAGCTCCACAATGACCAACACCGACACGTGTCGAGGACATTCAAAGGTGCATCGGAATGGCTAAGAGTGCCATAGTAAACAGGAGCATAAAAGCAAAGGCTAGATTTGTTACCTCTTTGGTGTTTTAAGAGAAGAAGGCGGATTAACAGCGCATTGGCGTATTTGAAATGTGATGCCGAAGACTTATGATATCCCGTGAACAGTTCTCAAAAGCAATGCATCGATTTCCGAAGAAATTAAGTTTTCCACTCATCTTTCCACTATTTGCACGAATCGATTTTTTTACTTTTTCAATCCCATTGCCAGGAAATAATGCCACTGCAGAGAATTAAATGGTCACCGACAAAGTGGATGCTTATGAGTTATCAATGACCGCCTCGTTGGTTAAAGGGTTGGCGTACACGCCTAACTCCAACGACCAATCACGGGAATTAGGTTCTAATCCAACGTGAGCAAGCATTTTTGTAATGAGCATAGATGCCCATATTTTTGGGTGTGGGAATTTATCTTAGAGCATGAGAGTGCCCCCGCCAAGACGAGCAAACAATGTGCGACATTATCTGATTGCCTTATCTCGAAGCGTTTTTTCAATATTTTGAATCTTCAACAGTACAAGCATAATACAGTACTTCGTAAAGTCCTAGAAAGATAAAATTTGGAATATGAGTAAATTCTAGTAAGTATACAAAAAAAAAATTTAAAACTACCGATCTTTGTCCCTCCATGCTTGTTATATTAAAAATTTGGTTTTTGTATAATGTATGGAAGTCCTAGAAAAGTTTTGATATGTAAACTAAAATAAGTACAAATAACAAAAAAAATATAAAACTTGTAACTTTTCGAGTCTATGTCGAAAACTTGAAATATGAAAAGCAGATGGCGCTACACTTTATTTAAACGGTTCATTGTATAATTATTAGCCGACCCGGCAAACTTCGTTTCTCTTGACATTAACAGGTACTCACATTTGTATGTATCGATTAAAACATTGTTTATCACATTTGCCCTACCAAGTGGTAGGGCAAATGTGCACGGTGGGCACGGTTTTTCTTTTCCTAAAATCCTTCTAATGAAAGTTGAAAAAACGTAAAACAAATTGACTTACTATTATTTTTTTAAAACCCTTAAATTGTATTTAATCTATGTAGCCCAGACCTTCTTCTTTCTTGAGGTTTTGGCATTCACGTAAGTATTTTGCAATTAAGCAGAAATTTGCATTAAATTTACCATAATCGGGATTCAATTACGGTTATCATAAGTCGTCAATAAGTCATGTCAGGGTCTTGTGTAAAGCGGTGGCATCATTACTCAAGCTCATAATATATTGAGATTTGGCGGGAACCAGAAAATACATGATACGCTAATTTCTTCGTGATTGTTTTATTTGTGCATTTTCACTGAACGAAATTGGACAAAACGCCACCAAAATTGACTAATTCCACTCAATAAAAACATGAAATTCAATAATTATAAAAAAACTTCGACCATCTTTTTTTTTTGATGGCGCCGTAACTCGTAGCCCAGACCTACTTACAAAAACTCAGAGACGTTAATTATTGAAGTGAAACTTCTTTTCGGGGTTGGAAAAAAATTGTGTAACATTTTTTCGTTACGCGTCACATTTTTCCGTTACGCGCCATCTTTGTTCTTATCCCTACCACGCGTGATTCGAAGTATACTTTCTCCAGCGGTGTAGGGATTGGGAATAAACTTTATTTAACCAATTTCTCTAATGTTGCATATAGTAAATTATTTTTCAATTATTATTCACTTCTTACAAGTGTACGCTAGTACACGCACACATTTTTTCTTTTAATCGGTCATTAGTCCGACACTTGCTGAACGAAATTGTGACTTAATGATAGATTAAATATTAATTGACGTTTCTGAGTGCGGACGTAATATTTCTATATTTCCTGTACCTGCTTGACAATTTAGAATCAAGTTTTGTTTAATTGAAATTGAATTCAAACGATAAATGTATTTTATTTGCAGTCTTCCTGAACTTGTTTATTAATTATTTGAATCTTAAACTACAAATTGAAACAAAATTACCTAAATATTTTTAGAATAGCAAGGCTACCGTATATGAATATTTATATGCAATTTCAATGCAGATTTTTGTATTGCAAGTATAATTTTATAGTTAAAGTGTTATCATTTATTTCAACTTTGTTAATTGTCTTATTTTAAGGATAAGGCAGCTGGTAGACTTAAACATGTGGTTTAAGATCTCGGCCGAAGGGAAAGATGCGCTATTAAGATCTATGGTGTCCATAAGCAACGAGTGACATTTATCATAAGGAGAGCTAACTGTTCCTAGCTATCTTATAACATAAAACTTTTATTAATTTTATTATAATCATCATAAATAAATCAAAGACTTTTTTTAAATACTGCTAAACCTGGCGATCTTCATATTGCCTGAAATATACTAACAGTTTTTACAGAAAGCGTTAAAGAGTAGTTTTTACAATCTTCTTAAATCCATTAAATTTAATCAAAAATTGTATTAAAAAATAAATAATAATTAATTCACCACAAAAACTTCCATCTAAGTTAGGTAGAAAGTATATTTAAAGTAGATATAAGTAAGTAAATTTAAGCCAATTTTTTTGAAATCGTAATAGAAAGACAAACTGTTATATTCATGATATTGTTATGGTTGTGATTTACAGTCAAGTCCAAAAGCCAGCTTAATATGAACTATACGTTCAAATGTTCCTACACATTTTGGATTTCAAGTTATGACTTTCAACGTTGACGTTTCAACCAACTGTTGGAACATTTATACTGAAAGTATGTCAGTTTGTAATTTCTAAAGTAAAAGCTTCTGACTTAAAACAAAAAAACGACAGATTGCCCGCAGAAGTGAAAACTTAAATATTAACATTGTGCATTTTGATATTTTGGAATGGTTAAGGAATAATTTTGCACGAATTGCTTTAATTATCAGTATGAAAGTACTATCATTTAAGTGGTAGAATACAATATTCATTTATTGCGCTATCGTACACAAACATGACAACACGAACGAACGCCTTACGCCGTCTAAACGAAACAGCAGGCTCAGGCATACATTTTCGCCGCGTCGTTGAAAGAGAGTTCCTTCCTCTTTGGACAGTCACTTTACTCTTTGCGCCCTGCGCCGTCTCACGAATCAAGTCACGTGTCCTGACGTGAGTTTAGGAGTTTTTACTCATTTAGGAAAAAGTGCGCAACGCCGTTAAAGAAGTTTTCACTTCAAATTTAATGAAATTAAACTCATCAATCATACCCAAGGTTTCATTTTGTCTTTTTTTAATCTCCTTCGTGAACCCCTTAAGTAAACGGTATTTAACGTAGCTTATAATTTGACTTGAAATACAGAGCACCTGCCTCCCAATTCTTTTTCTGATTAAATTTAAGTCGAGGTTTGGAAACTGGCAGATAGACTAACAGAAAATGCTTAAGAAGTGTTTTCAACTGAATTTTAGTCGTTTGGAACTACTTTTTGAAGTATGTTTAGAATACGAAATTCAGTTTTCTATGATTTTATTATAATATGATGATATACATTGCATATTACGTTATGGAAAGAATTTTGTGTTATATTTTGTAGGCGTGAATACCACTTTTAAATAATATAAAATACTTAGTCTGGCCATAAATACTGTTACACTTAAAAATAAAAAAATATTACATTTGAATTTCGAATCTGTCATTTTTATACGATTGTTCATTGTGTTTT
>NJDD01000232.1:205962-227993 GCA_002245505.1 Calephelis nemesis
AAGTTTCACGTAAATTAGTTTGTGTGTGTGTCAATATGTGGCATCATAGCTGTTGAACGGATAAAATGATTTCGATGTGATTTATTTTGTTTTAAAGGCGGAGGATCGAGATGGTTCTTCGATACCTACATTACAGGTTTTGTTGAGGGTTCATTGAAAATGTTTATTTTTATGATTAATATTAACACAGCATTCAAAGGTCCAACCTAATAATGCAGTAATTTGTAATCCAAAGCCCAAGTCACTATTGTTAGAAGACAAGTGAGGTTAATATTGCCATATCAAATCGATATGCAATAAGGATGTAAGTAAGTAATTAAATATACCTGCGGGTTGTCTTAATTCCAACTGGAACATGATTGAAAAATAGGTAAACAAATAAAAACATGAATAGGCAAGTTGGTAGTAATTCCGGCGTAAAAACTATCTGTTACCCAGACACGGTCAAAAAATCGGCTGTCGTAAAGTCTCTTTGCCCACTATAGTAGAACGTGACAACGTCATAAGAATGGAGGCCGATTGTGCCCCTTTGTCGCTCGTTCCGCGCTCTCGCTTGCAATTCAAGCCACAAATGGCACGCATCAGAGCGAGGTAACGCCGCATGAGTCATGTTTTCTGTTGCGTGCAGCCGGCACAATCGAATTATATGACGTTGTCACGTCAAACATTGTTGTCAAATAAACTTTTAAGCAGTTTATACGTTTACAATGTTGTCCTTATCTGCCCCTGCTTTTGTCCATCTTGGTGGTTGCTTTGACAAATGAATTCTTCATATAAAGTTGTAAAGTCATAATATTTTTCATAAGACTTCGTCAATTGAAATAAATGAATACATTCAATATACCTACTATATCTTGTTAAAACTAAAGACAATTAGTTGGTACGCTTTTTGGTTCCTTAAATAAAAATGATAATAATATGTGAATTTTAATTTCAATGGCCTTTTTTATCAGCTTAAGGCATCCAACCAAGACATAATATCTAGGCATAAAGAATTCAGACTACAAAATATTATACTGTTTAAGGTAAAGATTAAATGTCAGCGGATATGCTTATTTTTTTAGAATACAACCTGTTTGCAAACCAAAATTATTTCCACAATACCTACATCATATTTTACAGAAATAATTATTTTTATTACTGTACGAGTATATTAATGGGGTGTGAAAATAAAAGGTCTCTTTAGTAAAATAATGACAAACAAAATTATTACAATGTCGGAATATAAAAAGGTTGTAACTATTACGTTAAGTTCATTTTACTCGACTTTAAACAAAGATTGTTATTTTCACGTTTATGTTGGTATGTACTTACGTGTAAGTAAAAGATCATTTAATTACTTTTCGATTTCAATCCATTCGACAAATTTGAATGAATAAGATGTTAATATTATGTATCAATTCTAAATCATTTCTGAACCAATTTTAAACATACTTTTTTTGTTTGAAAGGGTTGTACCTCCTTCATTTCTACTGAATCCTGAGTTCCTTGTATAAGGTTATATGGCATGCAACAACTCGAATATTACGTTTCTACGATTAGACGAAGACATAGAACGTAAATCTACCTTAGTACCTACCTAATAATTTTTATTTTGTGATACGATATTAATGGGTTTCGCTCTTTATACATCTACTACTAACTGCGGGAAGCCGCCCTAGGTATAAAGATCCACCTATCTAGGTAGCTTGCTGCACAGCACTCTACTACAAGTGGCCTCGTTGGTAAACTATCGCCTTTTTCGCGGTGCCCGGCATAAAATCTTTATTACTCAGTGAATTATTTTCTAAACTATCCAGAATAGAAAAACATGATATTGTCTAAGTTTTATGTGAACCGCTAAGCTACGAGTACATCTGAGTAACAAATGCTTAAACACCGTAAAAGTTTAGGCGGTGATAAAAACAGTCAACTAAACTTAAGCTATAATGGATGACGAAAATTGATGAAAGTTTAGAAGTAAGAGTAGGAACGCTGAATTCTCAAGTCTAGGCAAACAATGAGACGGATTTCCTGATGGTAAGAAATTCACGCCGCTTAAAGACACCAACTGTGGTAAAGGTGCGATGCCATCCCGAGGCCAGGATGTTAGGCCTCGAGCAAAAGTAAGTTTAACGGCTACTCCGAACTCCGGAGAGTACTCCGAACCGGAACAAATCAACGACAAGCTTTGAACGTTATGGCGGCAAGAATAGGTAAGGCGGTGGTACCAATCCGGGCGCGTCGCTGCGAAACTCTACCACTTAGTGTCTTTGTGATTTGTATCTTTGTATTGATTGATAGGTTTCTTTTACTCCAGTAAAAAGTTAAATGAAACCATGATCTGACCAGTTTTGGCGCAATGAGTAAAAATGTGTTCATTAATACTTAAATAATGATATTATGAAAGAAATTTTGATTAAAATTAAGGGGAAAGGGATGATAAAAAAGGGTTGAAAAATGCCTTTTTTTAAATAACTTAATAACGGTAGGAAATAGAAAAAAAGTTTCAAGTAAAAGTTGTAGAGAAAAAAATTCCTTTTTTTAAATAACTTAATAACAGTAGGAAATAGAAAAAAAGTTTCAAGTAAAAGTTGTAGAGAAAAAAATTCTACACAAAAAAGTTCCTTTTCATTTTTTGTTATCTACTTTAGTTTAGCTGCAAAAAATAAGAATTAAATTTGCTGAGATGATGATACAAATGATTTGTAGAGGGGAAAACATATGTAGTATAGCGTTAGTACATATTTATGTGATGCGCGCGCTGCGTTGTACAGGGCCGTAATAATTCTAGTTAGTTTTTATAATTAATTACAAAGCAAATTTAATTTTTATTTTTACAGCTTAACTAAAGCAGATAACAAAAAAATGAAGAGGAACTTTTTTGTGTAGAATTTTTTTCTCTACAACTTTTACTTGAAACTTTTTTTCTATTTCCTACTGTTATTAAGTTATTTAAAAAAAAGGCATTTTTCAACCCTTTTTTTTCATCCCTTTGCCCTTAATTTTAATCAAAATTTCTTTCATAATATCATTATTTAAGTATTAATGAACACATTATTACTCATTGCGCCAAAACTGGTCAGATCATGTTTCATTTAACTTTTTACTGGACTATTTATGATGGACAGAGTAGCGCTTGAACTTGAACTTCAAAATTGAACACCTGGTACAAGCCCTAAAATGATGATAAGCAACAATGTTGAGGAAAGTGTAAACTATATTTTTATTTACGAAAGACAAGCAAACATACAACTCCGTATACCTACATACAGGTTGCTCCAATTACAGTAATTGTTAGGAATGTACGCGTCTATATAAGAAAGGTTATGCCGCTTTATCATTAAATACGAGTGAATATGTGTCCACTCTGGATAGAACCATTTAACCCTTTACCGCTAACATGTAATTGTCTAGGTACACAACACTTGACATACGTCCACATGACGTTATTGTTGTTTTCTTCCAATACAACAGGAAAGACAAAATACCGATTTTAAATGTTATATAGCTAAACTAGCTAAAACTTTTCAAATTATAAAGGTTTTTATTCGACGAAACGATGCGTTTTCCGATTCTATAGCGATTTTTTTATGATATTGGAAGGCAAACAAGCAAACGGATTTCCTACGTAGAGACACCAAAGGTGGTAAGGTAATGTGCGTTGCCAACCTGAGGCCGGGATGTTAGGCTTCGAGCAAAAGTAAGTTTAACGGCCACCTTACCCTCCGAACCGGAACACGTCGAACACGAATAGGTAAGGCGGTGGTACCAATCCAGACAAGTCGCTGCTAAACTCTACCACCTAGTCAGATGTCACGGTGCTAGTGACGTTGAGCCTATGTTCGACTTTTACGTGCTGCCTGGCACGGAAGGCAGATGGTCTATACTACAAAGGAGCCCGGACCAACACGGGGAAAATATAGCGAATGGCATCGAAATGTCAATACTGCTAAAAATAACTTATATTAATCTAACTCACGTCTATCATCACGATAGAGCTAGATGTATTTTTTTTAATTCGACAATATTTTTTATTTAATCCACTGACAAATTATCAATAAACAATTTTTAATTTCATGAGTATGGTGATACAAAATCGCGTATTTCTGTTGGTAAATACTGATAATTTAAGTTTACCTTTTAAACCGGAACACAGCGTACGAAATCGCGTGTGTTTACGTCTTGTTGTACGTACCTATGTGTGTACAATAAACAATGCATCTGACCTCTTTCCAGCACCACAAAGTATAAAAAGAGGTCAGATATTTGTGTTACTCACTACACAACGGAAGATCCGTCATTTTCTTCTAGTATACTAGGATGGACGATTTACAAATTTAAACTTCAAGGTGTTGCTAGATTTTAGGTTCTTTTCACAGCTTAGACACTGTTGGATAATTATAATATTAACTACTAGCTTCCGCCCGCGTGATAAAACTGAAAAATTTAGATTTTTTTTCTACATAAAAAGGATAAAAAGTATCCCATTTTATGCCCAAGAAAATAAGGTATTATTATACCAAGTTTTATCGAAATCGAACTGTTAGGTTTCACGTGATGCCTGAACATACAGACAGACAGACAAAAAAATTTAATCACAAATTTGGGTTTGGTATCGATCCAGTACTACCCTCTGCTATTTAATTTTTTAATATATTCAATGTACAGAATTGACCCTTCTATTATATGTATAGATGAATTCGCAAAGTTAGACACTAAATAACTAACCAACAAGTGCCGACGAAAAACGCATATCACAAACTATTTTCACAGCTTAAATGTGACATAAGTATTTAAGCGCGGTAAATCGGCCAAAATCGACTTCATTGTCGTTTACCTCGCTATTTGACAGTTCTATTGTCGACAGGTAAGGTTAATGATATCCTCCGTGTTGGTCTGGATCCGCTCAGTGGAACCGAGCGTCGCTCTCTATTGCACAAGAAGTCTAAAATCCCGGCCACATGAGATTTTTGAAGATATACTTCTTTTGGCGCGATAGGAAAAAATGATGAGGGTAAATTTTTACGATGCGGGCGCACACCGTCACGAAAAACCAACATGATGAAGTTAGCTATAGATAACATTTTAGTTTTTCAAAAAAAGGTACCAACAAAGTAAAAGTAAGGACATCTACGTATGTTTGCGTGAGAACTGACAACTGTATTCACAATATTTCTTTATTTCTATGGTTAGTGTCATTTTGTCTACAAATGTAAAACAAGGCAAAAGATAAAAATTTTAAAAAGTTTTTTATCTTATTACGCCGAAGACGTATAACTTCTAACGCGTGTACATAAGTACACACACATTTTTTTTTCTTAGAATGACTAATATGTTGTCAACCTCGCGGTATTTACAACTTCACCGGGCTATGTGGGCCGAGCGGAGTGCTCAGCCCGAGACATCATTACTTAGATGGATTGGACTGTTCCCTACAACGCCAGCAACAAGAGCTGTCTCCCGCGAGACCGTACCTCGACTTGTTGCTGCGTTCTGGTTACTGTGGTCTTAATGGAGGTATAGTGCTACCACATAAGAGCAACGCGCCTTTAATTTATAGGCCATGGGGATCTCTTAACATCGGGAGCGCCGTATGCTTGTTCGTTGACCTTCCACATAAAACATTCAAAAATGATTTCATGTAAATTTTAATAACACCAGACATTTGGTTTTTGAGTAATAATTAAAAATACATGTTTATATAAAGATACGTGTCATGATTAAAATTTACGCATTATCAAATGTTCTCTCAACTCAAAAACCGCTTTCCGGAATTTTAACAAATTTATATAAGACCTCTTCTGAACCTATGTTTCTAAGAAGAACTATCAAACTACGTTTATCGGTCGGATAATCGCTTAATCGCCTAAAATAAAAAATAAAAACTCTAAAATCCAAATGCAATGGTTATCAGCTTAATTTTTTTATGTTGTGCGAAGTTGAAAAATATATACAAAGTCGGGTTTGTTATAACATTTTAAAACTACAGAACTCCAGAACAGGACCGAATATCATGTTTTTTAATTTGTTAGTTAGTAGTAGAGGCACAACTAGGGCACCCTCGACTAGCCGAGGACGCTATGTCACACAATGTAATAGGTGGCAAGCCTATCGCCAACCGAGCACACATTCCATTCCGGGCAATGTTATTTTGTTAGGAAATTGAAAATATTAATTTTCCAATTTTCTTTTGTTGCCCGACATGGGAATCGAGCCCTCAAGAATTCAAGTCCGACGCTGGACCACTAGACCACAGAGGCGATATAATATAAGCCCAATCTTTATCCGTATATAGGCTATAAATATTGACCGCATAATATTACCATACCATACAGTTACCATACAAAAATATATGTCACTATTATATTACATACTAGCTGTTCCCGCGAACTTCGTTCCGCCCTTTCAGTTTGTATGGGAAAAATTAAAATGTTGTTTTTCTCAGTTTCCTCACAATTGAACCGAATAAAAATCCTATGTCCTTCTCCCGGTTCTAAGCTACCTCCCCACCAATTTGTAGCCTAATCAGTTCAGCCGTTCTTGAGTTATAAATAGTGTAACTAACACCACTTTCTTTTATATATATAGATTATGTCAACCACTTAAACCGATTACCCAAAATTGATATTTTAGACTGTTGTTATTATTAAATGCAAACTGTTTTGTATGCCTATACATATAAGAAGTGAAATATAAAATCTAAAAACCTTGAATGCTAAAACTGATTTAAAATTCAAATGAAATTCTGTCTGGCTAGCGGATTTTCATTACAATTAATATATTTCGCTATACAAATAAGACGAATGTTTTAACAAGTGTTTGTAAAATAAAAAAGTATTTAGCATTTTTTAATTAAATGTATCGTCCCACAATTGTCCCACTGTTACGCATGGAGTTTCATATGTTTTATAAACGATAAAGAGTACAAGTACAACGTGATTTTAGCATGGGTCAGTAAACTATTTTTAATGTGTGTTTTAAGGAAATAAGTATATATCCACGACTATGTGTGGGGGAAAATTAAGTAGCTTAAATATTGTAAATAGATTATTTCAATTTTTAATCAAAGAAGAATTAATATTAATATATGAGACAATTTCAACTGCATTCATAGAGTTTTAGATATAAGTAGAGCCGGGATGCAGATTTATCCTTAGCATTACATATCATTATACTTACACAAATTGTATTTTCAATATGTTGCTGGAACCATTTGTTTTCACAAAAAAGACGCAAATTTAGAACAAAAATTAAACTTTGCAAAAAAAAACATCTTTAAATAGAGATAAAAATATTCATATGTACACAGTAACTTAGTTATGTGCATAATTAGGTATGTCCGTAACACGTCTAAAAATAAATAATATAACAGTGTAACAAACAACAAAAGTCCAAAAGACTAGTCAAAAACGGTCTAGAATTGTTAACTACACATGGATATTAATAATTCATGAGTACATAATTTTATTAAAAGGTTCCAAAAATGATTTTTTCAAAGATGGGTTATTATTTTTCTAACTTTACTTAACTTTAAATATTTTTTACTATTTTAAAATTATTAGAAATACTTATTTTGGTATTCGGGTTTGTATAGGTGCTAAAAATATTCGATGTATGAACTCACCGACATTTAAAGGAACAGTAATAATTCTGAAAAATCATTTAGGGTTTGTAGTGTCATGCCCTGCAGCAGAGTCATTATAAGAAATATCAGTAATACTAGTATATCTAAATATCCCTGGATAACAAATTCTTCACACCCATATCCTCGAAAAGGTAGGCAGAGGCAGAACCTAACTGGGCACATCCAATCCCGGGTAACGTTGCTTTTATTAGAAAATTGAATTTTAGAAATTTTTGTTGCGTTAGCCGGGATCAAACCTGTCACCTCAAGATCTCCAATGTGACGCCAGACCGCTAGCCACAGAGGCGATCCCTGGACAAATTGCAGAAATTGAATCTAACCCCGAGTAACTATTTATATGCATATGTTATGGGTGTTATTCAATGATGTTAATACATAGAAATGTATCTTTACGCCCATATTCCCGAAGAGTTTGGCACATAGGTATAAGAAGTGCAGACATATAGATGTTTATCGCATAAATTTTGTCTCCCTTGGGCATCGAACCCAAGCCTCGCGGTTGGTCGGTGGTATTAGTGATGTACGCTAATCCCTAAACCAACGAGGCGAATTTAAAATAATATTAATTCAAAGCGTGTCATATACCCCTACCTATACAATTTCGAATAGCTAGGGATCGTCAATTTTAGCGAAGCCATCTAAAACTCATACCTACTTAGAAACTTACAAATACTTTTTACAATGTATATGTAAGAGTTTAAATTTTTGAAGTTATACTTCTTTTGGCGCGTTAGGAAAAAATGATGAGGGTAAATTTTTACGATGCGCGCGCACACCGTCACGGAAAACCGACATGATGAAGTTAGATAAAGATAACATTTTAGTTTTTCAAAAAAGGCACCTTAAATATTAAATAAACTTTATTTAACTAAATAATGCATTATAATAAAACTTTTAATGTATTAAATACCTTTTTTCTATGGTTAGTGTCATTTTGTCTACAAATGTAAAATAAGGCAAAAGATAAAATTTTTAAAAAGATTTTTATCTTATTACGCCGAAGAAGTATAACTTCTAACGCGTGAACATAAGTACACACACATTTTTTTTAAATTACTTCCTTTTTTATAGAAAGCAAAAATGTTAAGTTTCTTATTCCTCCTTGCATTTGCGTCGTATGCGTACAGTTTTAATACTCGTAATATATTTAAGACGTTTCTTTCTTAACTACTGCTGTTTACAACCGACGTTCAAAAATTCTCGATTATAAATATTATTTTGGTATCGCTTCTTTAACCTGGATTTATACGCAATGTGTTGAAGTCTATCGGCTGCTCTACCCTCAAACACGGAAAAATTGGGGTTAGATTCAATTTGTGTAAGTTGTACAGGGAAATTTATCATTGTTACTATTATATTTTGTTTACTCTCGTGCAGGGAGGCAGATGACAATAATATGTACCTTGTACATATAAACATATTAAATTTAACTGTAATTGGCTAATCACTTAATTATTCTTGTAGTAACCATTACTCAGTGGCGCTGAATAATTCATTGACGCATCTACAACAGCTGTAAACTTTTTATACCAGTTTTGCACTGTGCAGCTGATCGCAAAGGGTTAATACCTTGTAATCCGTACAATTATGATCTCAATTGTAGATTAAATTGCGTGCATTACAAAATTATTTTTTTTCTTTTGGATGCGTTGCAGGACAAAGCTATCTATAGATCAGCATTGTTATGTCATACTTGAAAATTGACGTTTTCAAACGTTACAATTATTTTCTAATAACATTAACAAAAGTTAATTTTCAGAGTAAGTTTGGTAAAAAAATATTTTTAAATCAAACCTAACTTAAACCTTTCTGAAACTTATTAAAATATTTATTTCAAAGGAGCGCATGTCCTTAAGCGTCAGCGATCACCTATCATAAGGTTCAATTCGGGGTCACAAACCAACCCATGTCAAATTTTGTGATGTCTCTGGGTTCATGTTATTTACTTTTTATAATATATACATACTATTTTTCACGCCAAATCCCTAACGGGTAGGCAGAGATTTAAATCTAGCCTAGCTTCCTCTACAATCATAGCTACTGAGAATTCAAATCCTATGGTAAAATTTTTAATTCCTTTCTTTACCGTTTACTTTTGTCGATTTGAGACGAAAGGGTACAGGTTCAAATCGTGTCTCCGCCGAAGTTTTTTGTTCTTGAAAATTTGTAGAAATTTAACTCAAGAACAGGGGATGTGTTAAAATAAAAACTACTTCAATGTTATGTAAAAATTTAGAAATAAACATTTTCGTGTTTTTTTAAGTAGTAGTATCTAGCTATTTACATAGTCAGACTTATCGTACCCGCGCTACCCGACCGCGATATACATATATGTGATAAATACGAGTATGACGTCGCAGACCTTAAAATACAAGCGAACTTTCATACAAGTGTTTTTGCTTGTGTATGTTGCCGTTTAGTATGTAGCTTCCCAATTCCAAAATTAATTATCTTGATTAAATTGAATGTACCTTAGTAGACTAGCACACTCAACGGGTGCAAGTCACCTACAACATCTATGTTGCCACTAGGCCATGGTTGTCTCTTGGGCAATATAGAACGGAGTTTTATCAGTAAAATAAAGTATTTTCACGCTCATATCACCGAAGAAGTAGGCAGAGGCAGAACCAGGGCACCCACGACTAACCGAAGTCACTAAGTCCCACAGTGGGATTGATGGCAAGCTGATCGCCAACCGGGCACAATAATATGCAATCCTGGGCAACGTTATTTTTAATAAGAAATTGAATATATTCCTTTTCATTTTTTTATGTTACCGGGACCTCAATAAGTGAAGTCCGACGCCGGACCGCTAGACCATAGAGGCGATGTAGCAGTTTATAATTAGGGTCACCGTTTGAGATCTTTTTTATTTAGAATATAGGACTACCTACCTACTATATAGGACTATTTACTGCGTGTAAATCCTTTACCCCTATCACTAACCCCTATCACTAACCCCAACTAGTAATTTTAACAAGTGTACGAAGTCGTATCTAACAGCTAGTCACTTACAAAAAAAATAGATTACAATGTAAATTGAAATAACAAATCATTGTTTTGGCGTGATCTATGTTTTTTTATCCAACAGGACAACAACATGGTGTGTTTTGCTTGTTTCAAACAATTAAACTGTCTTTTTATCTATTGACGTCACTAGAATTAAACACAATAATAAACAATCTTTGACCCGATTTTAACCTAAATGCAAACATTAGGCACACGCTACTGTCATTATATAGGTACGATAATACAAATATAGTAGTCGCAGGCGATTGACCTAACGGCAGCTATGTGGAAGGGATCGCATCATGGTATGCTTTAACTGTCGTGTCTGATGTTTTATTGTATGTTAAAATAAAAACTAACAAACTTACTTATTGCTGTACTAATAATTTTGTTCCGGAGCTAAACAAAAACGATCATAGGTGTACCCATGCATGGTGAGGATAGATTTTCCATGACTAGAATTTTTTTAGGTATATACATACCAAAATTAAATGTGAATTTGATATCTTCTAATATATTTTGATGTAAAATTATATCAAAATAGTATTATTAGTTTTATGTTATTTAGTAAATAATAATAATAAATATTCCTGGACAAGTTAGTTACACAAATTGTATAATCCCAACGTTAGCAAATTATATGCTTGTGTTATGGGTGTGAGTCAACGATACTAATATATAGAAAGATGTACTTTAATATATACTAGAATAAATTTAATAAATACTCAGACCTGAAAATGCAAACATATATATCACACAAATAAAGAGAAGAAGAAAAAAGAAAAAATATTTATTTGCGGAATATGAGTGTTACAAAGATGTTACAAAATTATTTAAGCGTTCCAACATATTCTTCCAATTTGTGGTGTGCAAATATTTTAATAGGTTTTAATCAATTTGGTAATTTAAATTATTTATTTACTATTGACACGCTGTTTTTTTGTGATGATTTGGAAATTACATGATTATTTATTAATACAAACAATTTTTAGAATGTAAATTAACATATCCCTATAACCGTAAACTACCCCAAATGCCTGCCCCCATCGGGATTCAAACCCGAGCCTCGTGATTGGTCGGTGTGTTAGGCGTGTACGCTAGCCACTCGACCAACGAGGCGGCCGTAATAACTGATATAAGATTATATCAAACTAATATTAGTAGATGGGTATGAAATTAAAATTACCTTTGTAATGTGTTGCTGAAGGCCTACAAGATCAACTTGAATTACGCTATTGTTTAATATGCGACCGCATAAAAGCCTATAACGTAATTATCACGTCTGTTTTGTGTCGCATGTAAACGTTTTTTACTAATTCTTCAAGCGTTAGAAGTCAAGCATGCGTGAAATCAATAAATGGCAGCATAATCAGTAATTAATTATAAAAGAACTATCACAAAACATTGTCCCAGGCTTATAAAGGGCCTTCAATTGTTACAAAAATAGATTCCTATAGTTTACAAATCCCTATCCGTCGCAAAGTAAGAGTAAAGTTAAGGTAATGGTATCTAATAGTATGTATCTCAGTTTAACAAAGACTTAAAGACAAACAAGACGTTGAACCTTGGGGTACTTTAGTCCTTGTTTATCATTAAGACGACAAAAGTGTGAAATAATTAGTGTAAACTCTTAACTTCAGATATACTTTTAAATGTATTTTTTTCAATATTTGCCGTGACTTAGCCCACGTTCCCCGTGTTAGTCCGAGCTAGAAACTATTTGCCTTCCTGCCAGGCAGCTGGTAAAAATAGGCTTACCGTTATTAACACCGTGGCATCGAACTAGGTGGTAGAGTATTGCAGCGATTCGCCCGTATTGGTACCACCGCCTTACCTTTTCCTGTCGCCATAATGTCAGTGCCTACCGTGACGTATTCTGGTTCGGACGTTTAGGTAGCCGGTAAAAATACTTTTACTCGAGTCACCTCGGCCTTAGATTGACAACCTTTGGTGTCTCTAGACGGCGTGAATTTCTTACCACCATTAAATGCATCTGCTTGTTTTCCTTTTAATGTTATAAAAAATGTAGAACTGAAATATATTTTGCAAAGTAAGTATCTTCATGCTTGTATACCCGAAAGGCAGGAGGAGATACAACTATGGTACGCGCGATTAGTAAAATTTAGTTTATTGCCAAGGAGTACTTGGCAATAAACTAAATTTCTAATTTACTATCAGTGAGTTCTAGGATTGTCACATCTTAACACCAACTAAATCTTTTAATTTAGTAATTTCGACGAAAGTGAGATGTTCTTTATAGCTAAGTCACAAAAAATCGAAATAACTTCCTACTTAAAAATAAAACTATATATATCTGACACTTTAAAGTACCAATCTAAACTTGTAAAGTTAGAAAACCGTGAGAAAAACAAACAAAAACTAAATTAAAATAAAAGATCTTCTCATCAAGTTGCGAAGATAATGGTACAGGTAATTGCGTCGCGTTGCATCCTGATGGCACGTACACACACAGGTACTTCAATTTATTCGCATGTGGACCTCCGTCCTACTCGTTGTTGGTCAACATAAAGACATAAATAATTTTAAACTGAGACAGTGTTCTCATTATTATTATTTTTTTATAATATTGGAAGGCAAACACGCAGACGGATTTCCTGATGATAAGAAATTCCCGCCGCCTAGAGACACCAAAGGCGGTAATGGTGCGTTGCTGACCTAAGGCCGGGATCTTAGGCCTCGAGTAAAAGTAAGTTTACCGGCTACCTTGCCCTCCGAACCGGAACACGTCATGACGTTATGGCGGCAGGAATAGGTAAGGCGGTGGTACCAATCCGGGCGAGTCGCTACGAAACAATACCACCTAGTTATAAGTCTAGTGAGTTATAAGTCTTTTTAGCATTATATTTTAAATGAAGAAACACTTGCACTTTAAAGTATCTATCACTTTTAATTTATAATTTCGTTTCGCTTATAACAGCATCATCAAGGCTAAAACTTAAACTACTAAACAATATTTAAAAAAAAAATGTTTTATGGAAAAATATGAAAGTATACTTCCACAATAAACCGAACATCCCAGTCACAGGACAGTAACAATCTATAGGTGGTGTACAGTGGTCTTACCATTAGTAGGGTTGGGTGCTTAGTTTAAGTTTTAGCCCTGATGATGATGTCATAAGCGAAACCAGCAAAGCCCGGTGAAGTTGTAAAAGCCGCGAGTCAATAGTCATTCAAAAAAAAGCGAAACCGGTAGGTTATTTATAAAATAATAAATTATATAATATATTATACGTAAAAGAGTAGAAGTGTTTCTTCTTTTAAAAATATTAATATTTGGAAGTTTTACCAAATGCCGACGATGGAAAATGTCAAATATATTTTTAGAATCGTTGTGCGGCATAAAATGAATATACATAAGAAGTGGTCAGAAACTCTTGTTTTATGGCTTATCATAATATCCACGGTTAAAAACCTAGTTTTTAGGCTACCAGAGATGCAAAAAATAGAAGAAGTAACGGTGATCATTTCCGTGCTCGAAACTCAGTCACATAGAAACTATGAAGAAGAACTTAAAAAGAATCAGATAGGTTTTTTTTTGAACAATTGTTGTCTTCGTCACTAGTTGTTAGTTATGTAGTCATTGGTTCTGGGTGTGCAACGTGTGCCTACTCTGTTATACATATTTATAGACTGTTATTTTTCTATTTACTTGTAAATGCGTAGCTATAAACATATTTTAACATATTTATAAGTGAAAACTTGTAATTGGCCCTATATAAAATATTTTCTGTATTGTCAATTTTGCTAGCTGTAAGTTTTCCATTAATGGAAAAATAAAATAAAACAAAAATAAGAAGTAGTTTCTTATACATTTATTTTATTGTTAACCATTGCTAACATGATCTTGCATTTGGGTTTTAAATCGACGAAAAAAATAAGGTTCTCAATTTCTCGTATATCTTTCTAAAGAATAGTCAGATAGTTTTTTATTGGTTAGTGTGATGAGTGAGCTGGCGTAATTTTATGGCAATAATAAATTATGTATTTAATTATTTGCTTAAACGACATTTCTCGTAAAATTTCAGTTTTACGGCGTTAAATTATTCATGTATATTTTTTAATTATAATTTGCTTATACCGATAAATTTATTATAAAAAAATAATTAAGCTAGGACATTTCCTTGGTTGTAGATGCAATAGCTCATCCAGATTGATACCAAACTGTCCTACTAAATTGTTATGTCGCTACAGTTTCAGTACTAACAATTGTCAAGTTATAATTCGGCTAACAAAGTAGCCTTCCTTACCAACCCATACTAAGTTTCGCAACGCATCTATAATATATTTAATATCTATTAGCGACATCGCTAATGTATGTCTCACAATGATAGCCTGATAGATAGCCTTTCTATGCCATAAATATTTTAAATGCAGTACAGCTGCTAAAAACCGAGTTCAGTTTCAATATTATGATGAAGTATAGGTATACAAAGGAATTTTCTCGCCTTTCTTAGGATGGCAATGATCGCGAAGATCGTTCTTTCAAATACAAAAAAAATTAAATGTAGGCGTCAACCACATAATCTCTTTTTTTGAAATCGGTTAAAAATAAGATTCTTACAGTACCAGGACTCTTAGTGTGTACACTAGATTGTGCAAGAAAGATCCTTTTTCGCGGTTCTCAGGGCGCACGTCTCTCGCGCACGTCCGTAACTATTATCAATTAGAGTGCGCGCGCGCGTGCGGCCTGTCATTACTGTCAGCGCACGACCACGCACTAAGATGCGAATTGTCGAAAGCTTAGCGATTATTGTGCGATGTAGGACAATTTAGATTCTTGTCTTAATCCTGTCTAGTAATTTCATTAATTTTAAAATTAACTTTAGTTTTTATTCCCGATTTAGTGTGATTTGACCGCCTCGTTGGTCGGGTGGCTAGAGTACACGCCTAACTACACAGACCATCCACGAGGCTCGGGTTCGAATCCCGACAGGGACAGGCATTTGTGTGATGAACATTTAGGTGTCTGTATTTCTGGGTCTGTATGATTATTAAGTTATTCTGGTATCTATTTAAATATTTCTATGTATTAGAATCGTTGACATAGCACCCATAACACAAGCATATAATTTGCTTATTTTGGGGCTAGATTAAATTTTGTGAGACTTGGCCAGGGATATTTATTATTATTTATTTCATTTAACATTTAGAACATTTAACATAAAGATCACATACAAAAATATTCCGTTGCTTTTTTTATTATTAGTATGTATAAATTAAATGTCTTCTATAACTGAATATTAATCAGGCATGTAGCTTGACAGCTTTTAAGATCCGATCAAAGGTCTGTGTTTATGTCTGTGTTGTGTATCACATTTCGCAACAGATATCCAAACCACTGTGTTTTTGTTTAAATTAAAAAAAAAGTATCTTCAGGCGAATAGGTAAGCAGCGGCACAACCAGGACACCTACGACTAGCCGAAGACACTAAGTCCCACAATGTGATTGGTGGAAAGCCTATCACCAACCGGGCATATATCCAATCCCGAGCAACTTTTTTTATTAGAAAATTGGTAAAATCAAATTTTCTTTCTATTGCCCGTCCTGGGATTCGAACTCGGGACCTAATGGTAAGAAATTGGACCTAGTGGTAATGGTGCGCTGGCAACCTGATGCCGGGATGGTTAGTGACGGTAAGCCTATGCTCTCTTTTTATGAGCTGCCTGGCAGGAAGGCGGATGATCTATTCTGCAAAGGAGCCCGAACCAACACGAGGAGACCAACACCAACATTTTCGAATTATTCAAATGTCATTCAAGGACTTTAAAATATGCTGCGAAAATTATTATTCGTCTACATGGTCAAGTACGGTGACTTCAACGTTATAACAATTTATGATCACAGTAGGTATCTTTAAGTCTGCCTATCCAACAATTTCCTAGATTTTAATGGCTCATCATAACTAAAAGAATTGTATACATAAAAACACTTGTAGAATATACCTAACTTTTAACCGAATCTAGAGTTCAAACCTAAGATCGAATAAGTGGAGGTACATTGACATCAGTACCACTAGCCCAATGAAGTGTTTACCCTCTGAAGAAAGAGACATTTGTATACAATTAGTTCACTAAACATTAACTTATTTCATTAGAAAAGAGATACAAAAAGGTGCAAATTCCGACTAATGCCGTTATGCTGTCTACATTGCCTAACTAACCGGTTTTATGTTATCACAAATTTTATGTGTCTGAAGGCTATGAATTATATTGTCTGTTTGCTGTCTATTTTTATAAAAATAAAAAAATGTAGACTTTGCAACCAGAAATCCTTCGCATACGAATTGAATATTTTTCCGTATATTTTTATGCATTAGGCAACAATTCTTTGTTAAAACAAGGCTGATATTTTAATTATTGTTTATAAGCAAACGTATATTACTTTAAACCTGCATGCATTCATGCACACAAATGAAATAAATACTACGTATACAGCTGTGGCCTGTGCATATGAGACTATAAAATGTACAACAAATTAATAAAACTTTTATTTTATTTAATACGTCTAGACCAGGGCTTCCCAAACTGCGCGTTGCGACGCCCTGGGGCGTCACGGCCCTGTCCAGGACCAGTTACTAGACTTGTACTTATTTTAACTGGTAACTTTTTATAGTCCACGCGGTGTTAAGAGAAGTCATAAAAAATAGTGCTTGTACTACCTATAGAAATGGAAAGTATTTGATCTGGTCTGACCCCCTCTCCTCTGACACTGACTGGGTTAAGGGGCGTCGTTAAAAAATAGCACGACCTAAGGACGTCACAGTGCAGATAAGTTTGGGAAGCCCTGGTCTAGGCGACATTAATGGACGTCGTCACGCCTATATCTCCGTAAAGGTAGACAGAGGTACAAGCCAGGCAAGAAATAATTGAAGATGCTACTTAGTTCTACAATGCGTTAGATGGCAAACCTATTGCCAACCTGTCCTTTGTCCAATCCCATGCAACGTTTGTTTTTATTAGAAATTGAAAAAAACATATTTTGTGTTGCCAGGCCCAAGAATAAAAACTAAGAGCGCGTGTAGTAACGTGTAGTTGCCAACAAAAAACCTCTCTCTACACCACAGAGCCGATTAACTATAGTATAATTCAAACAGATTCGCCAATTTGGTTTGCGATGTTTGCAACCTATTCAATTATTAAATAACGACTGAGGCTATTTAAATCATTTTCTCTTAATCAAACTTCATTAACACTTAATAGCTTTCGAAAAAAATATGTAAGCTTAGCTTTTGAGTTAGAACATTGGCACTTTACTTTAACACCTTGCAGCAAAATTATTGAAAAAACGTTATGTGTAAAACAAAAGTAAACTTTTTATAAGTACAATAAAATCGAGGTAGCAAGTTTTAAGCAGCATTGAAATATGTACTTGTTAGTTTTTACATAAAGAAGTTACTACGCCCTGTTTTTTTCTTTGTGTACTGAAAAATAGTTATCGCGTGATGGATTAAAAAAACAACTAGAGAATTCATGGAGAATTCTTTATACTTTTTTATAACTCCGTAACTACCCAGCAGCCACGCCCAATATATTTTTCAATTTAACAAAATGTGGATTTGAATCTTATTTTAAATTTAATATTTTTTTTAGTAAAGGGAAGGCAAATGGGCTAGCGGGTCACCTGATGGCAAGTGATCATCGCGGCCCAGAAACATCCGCAACACCAGGGGTTTTACAGGCACGCTGCCGACCTTTCCAAAATGAGTACGCTGTCTAAAAAGGACGCAGTGTTTTATTTTAAATGTATATATATATTATGTTCTTTTCTTAAATTATCTTAAATTAAACTTGCTCTACCACTAAGAAATAAATGAATAACAAGAAGACACATTACTTCGTTATTGTTCGTTTTGCATCTATGTGTTATGCTGTAAATTGTTTCTTTTATGTGAAATTTAATATGTGTAAGACACTGAAGGCCAAGGATACTACATTTCCATGTCAGCCACTATACAAGAATATCACCCTTCTTTTTATCAAAAACTAAATGTTTGTCACGGCTTCTCCTACTATCTTTCGGTGTGGCAACAATGGCAATGTTACCAACAACAATAAACTTAAGTGTTTACAAAAAATAATGCAATCGGTGTATGATCGATAATTGTTTTCCAATATTCAATACAGACAATAATACCTGTTAACTATATTAAGGCAAAGCAAAATAAAAAACTTGTTTAAAGATCAAGAGGGGTTTAAAATAATAAAAAAAATCGGATACATCTTTTGGTGAAGCAACAATGACAATATAACCAACAAGCGGATGCTATCATCATGATAAGGGATATTCATGAGTTTTCAGTTGCCACTGCTATGCTGCCTGTAACAATTTATGTTCTAGGGACACTAAGAAAGTGTATTGGAAAGCAAGCTAGTAAAAAGTGAGAAAATTTAGAACCATAGGTAAGAAATGTGATGGTAGATATGCAGTTTCTGTTCTTGATTAGAAGTCTTAATTGCACCGGTATGAAGTAGGTAATACGGATGTCTATAAAATATTAAACTAAGGAAATCAATGAAAATTGGTAGTGGAATATTTGATTATGAAGTCAATAACCCAAGTCTGGCATATAAGCATCCTCATAACATTCTGACAAGCGAAGATTTTACGTATCACATTTCAAAAAGAAATTGTGCTTATAGCGACAAAACAGCCTATCCCAATATATTTGCGAAACTACAAAATATCGAACGAAGAAAATCAATGAAAATTTGTAGTGGAATATATGATTATGGAGTCAATAGTCCACGACTGGCAATCTCATAACACTCTTACAAGCGAAGATTTTTTCGTATCAAAATTCAAAAAAAAACTTATCCTAATATTTTTTGCGAAATATGTTCGATGTAGACACAGGTCTTTTTAATGTTATAATATGTGTATAAAACACAGGCCCCTTAACGAAAGCAGCATGGTCGTGCGGTGCGCGCTGCGTGGTCGTGAGAGCGCGAGAGATAAGTGCGAGGTCGCGCGACGTCACGATCGTGGAACCCTCCGCGAACTAACCAGCGAATGCTTTACGCAGAAATATACTACACTAATTATTTAACTTGCTTTTACAATATTACAATAATCAAGTGCGGAAAAACTTCCAAAACCGAATACAACTATTTTGTTGGGTACCTTGGTACCCAATTGATATGATCATTCTTTTTGAAATTCAATTCCGGAGTCGAATTCAAAAGACAAGAAATGATTCCGAAATTGTCACACATAAAAAAAAATCTTCACGCCCCGAAGAGGTTGGAAAAGCACTACCGGGGCACCCACGATTAGCCGAAGATACTACGTCCCACAATGTGAAAGGTGGCAACCCTCTCGCCAACCGGGCACACATCCAATCCCGGGCAAATCCAATTTTCTTTTTTGCTGCCCGACCCAGGATTCGAACTCGGGACCTCATGCAGTCAAGTCTATAAACTGCACCATGCACTAAAAAAGAACCATCAATATTGGTTGGCTATTGGCTGAAAAACATTAAAAAAAAAACAAGAAATTAGTTAAATAAAGAACCACGTCTTTTTTTGAAGTCTACACGACTTACGACTATAAGCAAAAATACAAATTTTACCACATTTATGACAATCCAAGTAGATACAGCTTCTGGTGATTTATCTTTCCGTATTGGGGATATTTGATTTTAATACTTTGAGCTATTCCATCTGATAGTGCAAATAATTTTCAACTCTGGACTGAGGCTATGTTATGATATCAGCTACTTTGTTTTGACTTTACCAACGTATCTGTCACCATATTTGTCATGGTAGGTGCTGAGACAAGCTAAATCTTTTAATTTTACGTACATATACAAATATTTAAGTTTTTTTTATAACTCATTTCTGAAAAAACTCGTTCATATGTTTGTTTATAATGCAAATATCACTTATTTTTAATTTAAATTGCGATCCAATTTTGATAAGTTAGCCAAATTATCGTGTACCTATCATAAGACAGCGAACAAGCACACCTAATGCCGAGATAACCGTGGCCTTTAGAGACCATAGATGTCATAGGTGCGTCGCTAGCCTGTGGCTAGGTTGATACGCCTATTGTTCAAGCCCACCGACTACCCTACTCTCCTACCGGAACATGTCTGAAAATAAAATAGTAGTTAACCCGTTGTTTGATTATTAACCAATGAAATGACGGAGGAATTCTCAATTATTTTTGTTGTTTCAAATGAAATGAATTCAAATGTCTTTATTTGCGGAATATATGTATTAAAAAGTTGTTACAAAGATATACCAACATATTCCACCACATTGTGGTGTACAAATGTTTAACTAAAATTAGAAATTAAGTTTTTATACATCTTTTAATATTTAAACAACAGCACTTATTTATTTTTTTAAGAAATATCTAATTAGTTTTTTTCATATTTCCAACTCTAACCAGTCTGGAGAAAAACGACTAAAGAAACTCCTCCCGGGCAACTAAAGCTTTTTACAAAGTATTCCAATTTTAGTGTTATTTTTTTTTGTAAATATACTATTTTAAAATGACGAAATTAGGGATTAATCTTACATTTATTCTTTGAATTTTAATGTGAAGTTGTGTGTTCATCAATCCGACTAATCATATACTTCATAATTGGTCTTAAACTTAGCAAATAAATTCAACCCTACGCAGCTACGATAAGAAATTAAAGGATAAATAACTTATTTGTAAGCCTACCCAATACCCATACTGTATATGAAGCATGTTATGTCAAATACATATCTTCAAGCCAATTATTTTGCGATATAGGCAGAGAGTACTGCGTGCCAAATGCCACGATTTTTAGAGACCGACCTATATAACTTCCTCTACTTTCATAATTTTTTTAAACAAATAAGTCAGTTTTGCAGAATCGACACCACCCTTAAATACACACATGATGTTTAAGTATTTTTATAGTAATAATAATAAAGTAAAGTAACTTCTACAGTACGGCTAGGAGCTATTTTAACAGTGATCTTAACGCATGCATAAACGCGTATACATTATAAGTCTTAGAACCTATTAGGTACTGTAATAAAAACTAACCGTCACAAAAATTGAATTGCAAATGAAAATAAATATTTTTATCAACCTTAACAACTATGTTTATATCATTGAACTATATTAAATTAAAAGAAATACCTAACTAATTAAATTAACAATACAATAAATTAACATATTCTATTGATAAATATTGACGTTACAAAAAAATTATATTGCGCAGCGCAGACGCCGCGGGTTACGATTAACGAAGTTAACTTACTTGAATTGGTTGTATGTAAGGACGATGTAGTGGATATTTACATATTATATCATATTGATATTATTTTTAATGGTAGTTTGTAAAGTATTGTACCAGTACTTCTTGGTTATGTGAAGCCGTGATGGTCCAGATTC
>NJDD01000232.1:232796-258353 GCA_002245505.1 Calephelis nemesis
AGATTGTGTGTCGTCGCACAACTTTATCTATGGTATTTTGCTTAGCAGTGCCAACTTGGCGTCGCCATCAAAGGTAACTAGTGCATATAACCAAAGTTCGTATATGTAATAGGTTAGTAATTTGTAGACATTACTGTTTTAGGATTTTTTCAATTTATGTTGATTCTTTATGGTCTTTCATTTTTACTCTATTGAGTAGCCTTTGAAAATATTATATAAATGACCGTGATGAAAATGTTCAAAATGTATGAATTTGATTTATCTTGTTTATATAGTTACCTACGTTTTCTGATATAGGTACGAACGTTAAGATACTTACTTACTTTGTACATATTATGGTTTTTAATTTCTCAAAAACTTCTGACAAAATTTAATTTATAACAAGTTTTAAGGAAACTATTCAAAAGTTTCCTTTAGGTTAGAAGGAGGGACACACATTTCACAGCTTTGAAAGAATTTTTTCAAGATTTCCTTTAAGAATAAATAGTTTTAGAAACCTCCATACCATTTTAAAGACCTATCTATGACATGTATATAAATAAATATACAAGTCGTAAGGAAACAAAATCAGTTGCAGTAATAGATAAGTATTAATCTCAGTGACAATAGATAGACCATCATCATATTACCATTACGAAGATGACATTTATTTTACTAATAAATTACATAATAAAAAGGTAAACTGTGACAGCGACATATCGATCAACTATTTTGCGATAATATATATATAAACTGTATGTTATAGTTGCGATGATGACAATGGGAAAAAATTAACTAGTATAGGTAATACACTACACTTCGCTAACTGGTGATATTTATTTCATACACCGAGAACTGATATTAAAAACTTCCTGCATATGAAAGGCTTCAAAGAAATTAACACATTTAGTTTTCAATAGCACGTTTAATTACTATCGGAAATCAATAACATCAAGATTGACACTTATGCGGTATCAATAATAAAAGTTGTCACTAGACCCTAACATCGAATAAAATACACTAACGACTCGATTACAATTGATCGATATTACTCACTCTGCGAGCGAAGGTGACGAAGTTTTCAACATACATTAACTTACATGAACCATCTGCCTAAAATGATGTTACATGTAGACGGTAATGGATTGAAGTCAAGACATAAATTTTAATTTGCTGCGTCGCATTCAATTCCGCATTGGTACCTAGTTTGAATCGATTGTCCGTTGCAGTTACGGCCCCGACCACCTAGTGGGCACGCAATCATCAACTCGCAAACTGCCTAATCATTAACAAGGACATTATACAATAATTTGTAATTTAATTTACAGTTTTATTGCCCACTTATTATTATCTGCCTATCGCTCCTCCGCCATATAAAATTTACAAGTGAGATTGCGTTTGTCTCCTTCGCACCTAAGTAAAGTTACTTACTTATGTCATCACGTATTATGCGTCTATCCGTAAGAAAATAGCATAACATTTGTTTTAATTACACATTTATATTATGCACATATGCCTGTTGCAATGAAATTTTATTACTTTTGAACTAGTGTAAACGTAGACAATAAATAAACATTGGTAATAAAAAATGTTTATGTACTCAGGTATTTTATCTTTCGAACTACCTACAGTTTACATGTTATATTTTATGGATGACCTATCTTAGAAAGAACTAACCAAGCATAGTACGTACGTAACTAAGAAATGAAATAAAATTAAATTTATTTGCGGATTATGTGTGTTCAAAAATGTTACAAAATTATTTAACCACTAGCAGTTTCACTCAGCTTACGCAGCGCACCGATTCTGATAAAACAAAGCCTATGTCACTCAGGGTCAGGACTAATATATCATTCGAAAGATAAAAGAATTTGTAAAATCGGTTCAGTAGTTTCGGAGCCTATTAATTTCAAACAAACTAACAAAAACTTAAATCTTTCTTCTTTATAATATTAGCATAGATTCCTACATAGCCTACCACACTGTGGTGTGCAAATATTTTTTTAATTAATTTAATATTTAAAGATTTTTTTTACAAGATTTATTACAAACTCTATCTACCGTAAATTACCGCCGTTTACAAACCTCGCCAGTCATGATAAGAACGGCAAACAAACTCGGCGGCAACCAGGACTATAACCTATCTGCCTGCCTATGTAAAAATTCAATTATTTTTTAGTGTATTATTTTGATTAGTCCGTCTGTAGACGCTTAATGCGATGACCAAGGGGAGATAGGCAATCATTTTTATATACTTTTTTATTTATGATATTGGAAGGCAAACAAGCAGACGGGTTTCATGATGTTAAGAAATTCACGCCGCCTAGAGATTGAGAGAACCTGAGGTCGGGATGTTAGGCCTCGATCAAAAGTAAGTTTACCGGCTACCTTACCCTCCGAACCGAAACACGTCATGACGTTGTGGCGGCAGGACTAGGTAAGGCGGTGGTACCAATCCGGGCGAGTCGCTGCGAAACTCTACCACCTAGTCAGATGTCACAGTGCTAGTGGCGGTGAGCATATGCTCGTCTTTTACGAGCTGCCTGGCAAAGAAGGCAGATGGTCTATTCTACAAAGGAGCCCGGACCAACACGGGGTAATAAATTTACATACAATAATACATAAATTTTTAATTAGGTGACTTGTTATAAATGATTTGAGCTTATTACAGGTACATTTTTTGTGATAATGGAAGGCAAACAAGCAGACGGATTCCCTATTGGTAAGAAATTTACGCCGCCTAGACAACGAAGATGGTAACGGTGCTTTGCTAACCTGAGCCCGGGATGTTAGGCCTCGAACAAAAGTAAATTTACTAGTTACCTTATCTTCCAAACCGGAACACAACGGCAGGCATTGGACGTTATGGTAGCAGGAATAGGTAACTCGGTGGTAACAATCCGGGCTAGTCGCTGCGAAACTCTACCACCTAGTAGCATAGTACCACATAGTAGCAATTGTTATGAAACATATAGTAAATTCTGACAGGTAAATTCTTCTTAAGCATGCAAAATGTTAAAAATATTTACATATCCTACTTTCAGTATAAGAAAAAACGCTAACTCTGTTTTCTACTAATTTGACTCGCACTTGTTTTGTTCTTTAAATTTAACAAATAAGTAGTATGTTTATAACGTCGCAATAAATTTAATAACTTAATAGATATGGATAACTATAAAAAAACCTGAGTAATCAACTTAGGAGATAGTATTGATAACCGGAAATTAGAGTGCATCAGTAGAGAGAGAGTAGTCAATGAATTATATTCAAACATTTTGAGTTTTTTTTAATACTTTGCTAATGCTTGGCTTAGCATATCTCGTACTGATGCCAGCGACGAAATTGATGGCTTACTTAAAAACTGATACCCTTTTTTTAACTATTGTTTTTTTGGTTATTGATCAGTTTATCTACCAAGACAACACACTACATATAAGTATGGAGAAAACAAATCCTGCGATGATAAAAATCAGAATAAAAGAAATTTTATTCAGTTTGACCTTACAAATGGTACTTGCGCGTCTCGAAATCTTTATAAACTACCAAATGATGTTTGGCAGATCAAAAAGATATCGACACAACGCTATTTTTCATTGCCACTACGTTTGCAGAAAACCAGTGAACTTCTTATTTCATCACTAGCAACCCAATTTAGAAACTCAATTTAAAAAGCATCTTCATCTCCGTATTCCCGATGAAGTAGGCAGAGGCGCAACCAAGGCATTCGCGATTAGCCGAAGACACTAAGGCTCACAATGGAATAGGTAGCAAACCTATCGCCAACTGGGCAGATATCCGATATCGGGCGACATAATTTTATTAGAAAATTAAAATACCACATTATATTTTTGTTTCCAAAATCTGGGACATCAAACAGTTAAGTCCAAGGCCGACACGTAGCCCGCAGAGGCAAAAGTGATTACTAAAAATTAGTGATATTATCGCGCCGATCTCCTAGTCCGTTTTGGGCGCACCGGTACAATCAGTCATATATTTTATCGTCTCAAAAGTAAATGACATTTCATTTCTCAAAAATAAAATGAACATGTAAAAATAAAATTATTTTCTTTGATACACAAATGATTTGGTCTACAAGACCATAAAAAAGTAATTGTGACGCGTCTATATCATTTTCTTTAGAAAGATAACTCTTGGTATGTTTTTTGTTTGTTAAAATCAAAAGAAAAGAACTTATTTTTGTTACCTTTTTATTTTTAAAGATATGGATAAAGTTTTTAAGAAATGTTATTAATACCTACTTACCAACATGTTTTACCAGGTTATGGTGTGGTTTTTAAAAACATTTTTTCATCTTAATAAAAATTATTAAGATTGTTAAGGTTACTATTAACTTCAAATTTACTGAATTCAAGAGTTCGAAAAGAGAAGCAAGAAAATCTGTTGATTATTATTGGCCAAGTAATCATGTAACAAACATACAAAAACAATCAAATTGATAATCTCCTTTTTGGAGTCAGCTAAAAAGTAATACAAAATTTGCTCTCCAATGTTTCTTAAAAAAACATTGCTGGTTTTTCTTAAAATTTGAAACTCAATAATTTATGAGTCGTCGGTAGTACAAACCATACAAAGTTTATATGCCTGATGTTCTTTCAAGGGCTGAAAAACTAACAACTCTATATTTGTTATTAAGATTTATGTGTAGTATTTAAATTCGATTCCTTCCAACAATTTATGGTCCCATAGTATTTTATGGTCATTATGTCTAAAGCCCTCATCTTCCTAAAAAGTAATAATGAAATACCTTACCTTGTACTGCAAAATTTATATTTCTTTTAAAGGTGATAAAGGTAGCACTTTCAAGAAAATCTGCATACAATGCCTTCATACGCTGTTATACATGGTAGTCGTTTTGTTTTTGTCATGTTGACATTCATGTTTAATATGTAGAAGTAAATACTCGGTGCACATCAAAAGGAAACTTAGGTTTTCTACTTAATTCTACATAATATCATGAGTTTTATTTCACCAAGTGTTTAATTATTTTGAACTAGGTGCTTTTCTAAGTTTTATTCATTTTACATTAAGAACTTTACCTTTTGTGAGAGTCCTATATTAAAACATATTATTCGAGTTAAAAACGAGATAGTGTTTTTATTTGTACCTATTAATCTGATGTGATAATCTACTCTAACTCAGGTATATATTTACCTAAAATAGGCATCAGACTCTCACAAAGATGCTAAACTAGGTTTGTCTTACAACTTTTACAAGATATGGAAATTATGTGAGAGTAAACAATAAATAAATATTATTATTACTAAACTGAGGCAGGAACTTTGCACTAAAGTGCTAGCAAATAAGTAAGAGATTAAAGAGAGCTAGAGTCGTATTAAGATTTAGATATTCTGATACATAGGTATATACCTACATGGGTTCAGAACTTTATGACGAGTTTTTGGGTCATCTAATACGATTGTTTATCTGTTCCAAAAACGTTAGAGACAATGTTTTCATATTCCACTGCCGTTTAAAAATGTAATAGTAAATTTCTTTTGAGTTTAATAACTACATAGATCCTAGTCCTCATTTATGAATGAAATGAAATTGCTTATGAAGAGAAACCAGATAGGTCAAGAAAAATATTTCACACGGTGTGATTGACTCACTCGCTTCTGTACTCGCCGTCGGGTGATTCTAAAAAGTATAATGCTGATTATCACATTCCCGTTTCAAACTGAATCGGGTGTCATACACCTGCGTTTGAATCACGCGTTTCACAAGAAAATAAAACGTAATAAAACAATGTTAGTTATTATATTAGGTGCTAATATTATATGTGATATGGAACCAAATAAAAACGCTTCTTTGAAATTCCATTTTCAAATTTATTTTAGACTAGCCGACCCGGCAAATTAGTTTCGCCTGACAGCTAATAACATTTATGCATTTCTATGTAGGTAATTCTTGTAAATTAGATGAGTGTTATTATTTCTATTTTTCTAAATATTATTCCATCGACTCTGTGGTCTAGCGATCCAGGTTATGGACTTGACTACATGAGGTCCAATTCGATTCAAATGGACCTGGGAATCACAGGTCTTTCCAAAAAAAAACGGTTTTTCTAATTTTCTAATATAAAAAACGTTGCTCGGGAATGGATTTGTGCCCGATTGGCTGATAGGTTTGCCACCTATCACATCGTGGGACTTAGTGTCTTCGGCTAGTCGTGGGTGCACTGGTTGTGCCTCTGCCTGCCTCCTCGGTAATATGGGCATAATGATACTATCTTATTCTAAATCAAAAATTTACCTAATAATAGTTTCCTCATATAAACTTTAACCACTGTTAAAAGACATTAACTTTTTTAAGTATTGGTATGTTAAGGACTTATAATAAAGTCCAAGAGCAGCTTATGATAACTTATGTAGGTTATTAAGAATCGAGACATTATACTGCGTGTTGTTATGACACTACAAAATATAGGACTAGGAAAGCACTTTATACAAATTATAAAAAATATTAAATGAAAAGGGACTATGCGTTAGCTCAATTTTCATTTTGACTTTTACCCCCTTTCCACGGGAACCGATTTAGTAAACTGGGTGCAAAGTAACCTTCCTTAAAAAGAAGAGTAACTAGCTGCTAAATTTCGTTACGATCGGATCAGGAAATTTAAACTGACAGTTTTTCTAGAAACTCTAAAATGCAAACACTGGGTTCTACTGCCCATACTTAGTATCCTGTACCAATTCTTTTTTAATATATTTATTGAACATAATTCACTTTTCCACATCTTTATTATATGTGCAGATTTTTGCGCGCATATTTCTTATCTAAATTTCGAAATTTGTTATTTCACTCCCGTTTCCCGAAGTGGTAGGCAGTGGTGCAAGCAGGATACCGCCGACTAGCCGAATATAGTCCTCACAATGTAAAAGGTGCCAAACTCATCGCCAACCGGCTTCATTACCTAGCATTACTTACCAATTAGAATTACACTGCCGCACCAACTCTTGTTTTTAAAATGGCTAACATGTTGCTAACCGCGAGGTTTTTACTTCACCGAGCCCTTCACCACCTCTTCATATACAGCTCGTAGAATTAATGATATGTATGTGGACGCTACTATAAAAAAGCACAGCTAAATCTTAAAAAGACCTTTTTAGTCAGTATCAGTTCTGTGCTTATGCTGGCAGTCAGTTCTAGACATGTATAGTAGTACTATTTAAATTATGCGCTTTGGCTACATTCGTCAAACTTCGCAAATCCGAATGTGTTTTAAAGACAACAGTTGTTATAACATCATTAACCATTTCGCTTAAATTAGGTCAGCCAATTTAAAAATAAAAGCATAAAGTGTAAAAAGACTAAAAAGTGTAAAGCCGAAGCGCATAATTTAAATAGTAGTATTGTAGGTAGGTTATAACATTTTATTGCAGTAAAATTATTTATTGAGAGTCCTCATTGGTAAAGAATTCTGTGGTCAAAAGGTCGCCCTAATAGTCTAAGAGCCAGTTCGAGATCGACCTTCGCCGATCTGATAACCAGATGAGACATTTTCTTTTCAAATATAATTTATAAACAAATATGCCTTTAATTACTTGCCTATCTAAAAGTGCTCATGGCTATTTTTAAATAAATTATGTATGCTTTAAGTATGTTTTTTTGCAGGCAAGTCTATATGACTGATTTTGTAATAAAATAATCTAAAATTTGATATAACTTTCGATAAGATAGCAGAACGATGGATTCACTTATATGACTTACCTGTTCACATCTGTATGCCATGCTACACACAAAAATAAGTAGGCAAGCCTACTGAGGCATATTCTGTGTGTTAAAAACTAACAGTGAAATAAAATTCATTTGGTTATCAAAAAAATCGATTAAAGTTAATTTAATTTAAAATAGCCATGATCACTTTCAGATAGGCAAGTAATTATAGGCATATTTGTTTATTATAAATTATGTCCGTTATAAAAATTGTTTTATCTGGTTTTCAGATCGGTGAAGGTCGATCTCCCACGGTCTCCTCTACTATAACTACATTAATCATTCCTTAGAGTAGGTTTTTAATTCCGGCTCCTAAACAGCTAAGTTAATATTTTGACTGTAACTTTTGCTACATTTGCCATAATTTGTTCAGTTAATTAGATGTTAGGAAAATGCGAAAACGTAACCGCAAAAATGTGTCTTACTGCAAATTTTGTTTGCTCAGCCTTTTTAAGGTACTTGTAATATACAGTACTTTTTATTTTAATACTGTAACACATCTTCCTAAACTACGACCGCCTTATTAATAAACATAGACTTTTTTATGATATTGGAAGGCTAACAAGCAGACGGATTTCCTGATGGTAAGAAATTCACGCCGCCTAAAGACACCAAAAGTGGCAATGGTACGTTGCCAACCTCAGGCCGGGATGTCAGGTCTCGAGCAAAGGTAAGTTTATTGGCTACCTTACCCTCCAAACGGAAACACGTCATGACGTTATGGCGCCAGGAATATGTAAGGCGGTGGTACCAATCTGGGTGAGTCGCTACGAAACTCTACCACCTAGAACTCTACCATCTAGTCAGATATCACGGTGTTAGTGACGGTAAGCCTATGCTCGCCTTTTACGAGCTGCCTGGCAGGAAGGTAGATGGTCTATTCTGCAAAGAAGCCCGGACCAACACGGGTAGTAACGTAAAAGTAAAGTTTTGTTCAAAAATAAACTAACAAACTATAATATAGTCTGTATCACATTGCAATAAAGACTATAATACTAGGTTGAATTTTGAAGTTCTTTACTTTGTTTTTGTTAATAAGACGATAAATGTTTGACAAAAATTATTACATCTGTTTTAATCATCTTATTATTAGATACAACACCACGTCCTGCGCTGTCTACACCTAGAGCTTGCAATTAAATAATTATTAATCCTACGTAACTCTCCCCGAGATAAATAAAATGTAATCCGTACCAAATACCATTAATTATGCAAAAAATAGTTACCAATGTCGTCTCAACTGTCTGAGTGTCACAGAATCAATGTTCTTAAGATTTATTCGAATAATAAATGAGCTTCCTAGTCTAAAGTCTAAATTACAAACAACTAGCTGGAAAATTTTATATGTTGCATGTTAGGCAAAAAATCGGTAATTTATAAATTGTCGAAAAATTTACTAATTAAGTCTTGTCGTAACTGTATTTACTTAAAACGTAAAACAACGCATAACATTTAATTTAATAAAAATGCTTAAGATAGGTAACAACAGTTGATGGTCTTTGTGTGCGCCTTTTATAAAACTACAATTAATTTTTATGTTTGCCACTCAGACGCTTATTATATTTTATAATACGCAGGTGGTACCTATTCACGTCTAATCAATGCGCAGAACTAGTTTTAGCCAAATCTAGAATTTCACATATTATAAAAACTAATTAGACATCCTGTAGACCAAAAATGATTTTATATGCATTTGGACAAAAACAGTCCTTGAATGTTCGTTGCAAAAGTTGTCTTTGATAACAAGTTGTTGGATTCACACGTCTTAGCATAAAATGCTAATCTAACGTCTGACCAGATTCCGTTACATTAAGATTAAAAACCGTGATTTAAATAACTAGCTGGTTTTGGTAGTTGACAGTTTTTATAAATCTATATATACGTGATGCCAAAACTTTGGACCCCTTTTTACGAAACTTACTTTTTTTTACTGCGCGGATGCAGGAGCATAAAATTTGGCACACTTATAGTTTATGAGTAGGAGAAGTACAGAACGCTAATATTTTTCAATAATAATGCTTATACAGTACATTAAATCAATAAATAAAACATTACTCACACTACCATGCATTTGACACACACAAACAAATATATTGATGATAACGATAAAAGATCACAGATGGCATAATGAAAAGTTTGGAAAGAAAGCAGTTGGTCTTGAGAAATGAAGATGGCGTTCTTATCAACAAGTTGTTAAAATTTATTATTGTCGAATTTCGACCAATGTGCGACCACTAGTATGTAATGTATATAAGAACCACCAGATGTTAGTAGTCGATGTTCACGTTTACGGACAGCGTATATTTTCATGTTATGAGATAGCGATCAATCAGTTAACTCTCCTGATATTAAGAGATAACTGCCGCTTCATATTATCCTACTAATATTATAAATGTGAATGTTTGTATGTTTGTCTGTTACTTCTTCACGCAAAAACTGCTTAACCGATTTTCATGAAATTTGGCACACACATATAGGTTAATTTGGATTAACACATAGGATAGTTTTATTCCGAAAAATTGTTTTTGTGGAACCATTAACCACGTGGGCAACGTCGCGTGCAACAGCTAGTATACTATAGATGTTACTGGTTCGTCGTTATCTCATGGCTTAGATCATGCACTACGTGTGCAATTCTACGTTGTTAGGTAGAAGTACCTTGTCTTCTAGCAAAGCGAGCAATAACAATGCCGAGCAACAACGTTTTAAGGACAGGACTAAATGAGAAGTTGAGAAGAGAAGAGAGGAGTAATGAGTTGTATCAATTCGGGCAAGTTACTGCATAGGGTTCTATCACTGCTAGCATAAGAAAACAATGGACACCTAACTTAACTTTACAAACAACATAATAATATTAATAATCTTTTTTATTTTAAACTAATTTGTACCCGATCTTTATTCAGAAATAAAGTTTAGCTTTTTTAGCATCTTTACGCCCATATCTCCAAAGAGGTCGACAGAGGCACAACCAAAGCACCAATCTCTATCCGAAGACACAACTGAATCCCATAACGTGATAGGTAGGTGGCAAGTTATCACTTTTCGGACACATATCAAATCTCAAGCAACGTAATTTTTATTAGAAAATTAAAAATAAACATTTTGATTTTGTAATAATTAAGTGTCGTTTTTATAACTTCTATAAAAGAGGAAAACAATACGGTGGATAAATTGCCATTGCATTGCCATCCACAGTACCCAGGGTCTTATGGATGCGTAACAGACTATGTTTAGAAACTACGACGTTAATCATTAATTTTTGCAAGCTTACTGATAATTCTACCATAACGCCAGTCATAACTACGTCTCTTTTACAAACGCTCATTTAAAAATCTTGATAATCAATACTTTAATAATACGTCATAATCTACATATATATATATATATAAAAATCAATTGCTGTTCGTTAGTCTCGCTAAAACTCGAGAACGGCTGAACCGATTTGGCTTTTTTTGGTTTTGAATTATTTGTAGAAGTCCAGGTTTAAAAGGTTTAAAAGGTGAGAAATAAGGAAAAACTCCCATACAAACGGAGCGGGTGGAACGAAGTTCGCCGGGACAGCTAGTCAATAATATAAGGGTTCTAATGGCTATTTTGAGACGACGGTGGGCCATTTCATTTGATTTTGTGCGCTTGACTGTGTCAATTTGTAAAGCGGTACAGAAAATACTGAAAAATAGAATAAGGCTCCTACAGATATGACATTTTTATTTGAATAAGTCTGGTTTTAGGCTAAAATCATATGCATTCATACTGTTCAGTGATTGGTTTATGCAACTTTCGACTTTATTTCAACACTAGTAACCTACGCAGACGCGTCAATTTTAATAACATTATTCGCCAAAACCGTCTTTTATATTATACTAGACCGTTCCGGCTTCGCTTGGATTGTAATTTTTTAACAAAACTTGAGATGTAAGCTATTCTATCTTTCAAGTTAGATCAAACTGCACACGGTGTGCAAATTTGATGGAAATCGGATAAGTAATTTAGGAGTCCATCGCAAACAAACAACGTGACACGCAATTTATATAATAAATATTAAGATAGTAGTACTAATATTTGCACATTCAAAACGCACTCGTCACACACGTTTACAGGTATACAGTATCACCAATACGACACTCACACACAAGCACCCACCTAAAAACATACACACTCTTACAAACATTACTGTATTAATTTTCTATTTTTTCACCTTTAGTAGTTTTTTCTCTTTTAATATGTAGGTAACATGTATATTTTTTGTATTTACTGTATTTTTTTAAACGTCTAGTAAAAAGAGTAAATAAATAATATAACATACAAACATACCATCAAACACATTACACTTGCTTATAGGTGTGGAGGAAAAAAACTTATCGGTGCTATTGTGAACATTGAAGAGTTGATAAGTAAGCTGAATGTGTTGCTATGCGTATAACTTTCGAACGAGTGGAAAATGGGAAAAACAATACTTTGTATTCCCGTATAAACTTTTTTGCCAAACAAATTTTGCCGGAACAGCTAGTAGGTATAATATAATAATGGTCGTAGCCCTTGACTTTTATTTTGACGTTAATCTGTCATAAAATATGCTCGGTAATGTCTTCCATATTTATTTTGAAGTATTTTTTTAAATTATTTAGCTTCTATATTTATTTTTATTAAAAATTACAAAAAGTTGCGAGGAACACGCTATAAAGAAACTAAGCATTAAGTTGTTCATAGTTTAAAATTAATTTATATGCATATCTTATATGAAGTAGGTATATAATATTATGGCATAAATTAAAGACAAAGTAACTTTGTTGAATAAATGAAATGCAGAAGGTCTGCAGGTTTAACGGCAGCATTTTTAAAGACAATAAAATTATCACACAATAGTTACTTAAAAATGCAATAGCTTATAGTTTTAATTCTGGTGTGTAGTGCGTAAGCCATTCTTAATTGCAATTACGGCGAACCACAAAGGTTAACACGATTAGAACTATGATGGACTTTTTGCTACTTTTGAACGTTTTTGCATCAAAACCATGAAATAGCTACGCGTGATCGTTACATTGTATTTGAGAATGTGTAATTGGGAGTGATCCGATTTATTTGTATGTTAATTAAATGCTAATTCAAATGTGTTTGACTAAAATAAATTCATCAGAATCGGTTAAGTGTTGTGAAGTAGCAGTAGTTGCCCTGATTAACCAGAACCTTGAGCTTACCTGTCTTAACACTGCCGCGTAAATCTTGCAAGCATCATATTTAAGTTGTAGGAAAGACTTGCACACGAAGGCTAAAAGATCCCTGTCACAAATAGCAACGCACTAGAAACATCAGCGATACCTTTACATATCGGTTGTGTCTTAACACCAGTACAAGCATCTGATTGTTTTAGACAGTTTTAAATAGTTCTCATAATATAAAACAGTCCTAAAATTAATAAAATTTAATGAACCTTCAACAAAACCTTTTTGTACTGTAACGATCACGTCAGCATTGAAACACAAAAAGTCGTTGACGATTTTGATCAAGCTATTTGTCAAGGTCCATCTGTTCAAAAATTATGATGCCACAGACATACACGGACAGAAACACACAACAGGTCACACGTTTAACTTATAACATGAAAATGAGAAAAATTCCCGTCGGGGGCTAAAAACAAATACCTATAGTTATTATTTTCAACTGTTGAATTTGATTAATCATCTTTGGAATCCCCCAAATTGGGATCATTCAAAATAAACCTAACGTACACGTAGGTAGGTGAGTAATTTAAGTTCTAGCCCTGATGATGCTGTAAAAAGCGAAACCGGTAGGCTATTTATAAAATAATAAAATATAAGTGATACGTAAAACAGTACAAGTGTTTTCTTCATTTAAAAATATGAGTACACGTAGGTATGCAATGTTTAGGCTGGGCAAAGAAAATTACTTTATGTTGGACGATTTGATCTAAGGTAGTTATAAGATTAAATTACATGTTAGGCTTGTTTTACATTCGTAGAGCACTATTTTTTATCGTAATGGGCATTTTGCAAATACTGTAGCCATATTTCAACATGTGCACAATATCGGACGCATCGCAATTGCATCGTGCCCATGATGTAGCATTGTCACACTTGGTTATAGATAAATAAAGAAATTAAACAGTGGTTTAACTTCTCTTTCGTAATCAATAACGTTACAATGAACCGTATCCTTGTCCCTAACTGAGGGATAACGGGAAGTGATCGTAAACAAAAGTGTACTGATCTAGAAGGTAGCTATTCACTCTTTCTTTAAAGACGCTCTTGGCAGAGATTTTGAATACTGTGCGGATGACAAGAGAAGAATTAAACCTTATAATTCAAAGTAACGTATGTTTCAACTGGGTTTCGAATGCCACCTAGGGTGATCAAAAAGTCATTAAAAGTTGTTCCATTCACCGATAAACGGTGTTAGGTTATTTTCGTTACGGAATTTCTGGATTCGGTCTCCACGCTCAAAGCCCGCAATAGAAGCTACTCGTATGTAATCGTTCTCTCTTGGCGACTTTTTTTCTGCTGTCACTACAAAAAAATAATAGACACCAGAGAAGCTCATAGCTCATAGTGAAGTTCAGCATAAAGCGAAATTTGTGAGAAAACCTCGTGAAAAGAATACCTAGTTAACTGTTATACAACTGAAACACAGTTTTTTGCGCAATGTAGAATTCAGTTTGCTAGTTTCCTGTGGGCAAAAATGAAAATGTGTCAATATTTATCATATCAATAATATTTTCATGTAAAATATTGCCAAGACAAGACCTGGTACGTACTGTAAAAATAGTTTTCAAGAGCTACATTAGTAGAAACACCCATCCCCTAATTTATGCGTCACAAAGACAAAAGTGCCAAGTTTCAAAATAGTTTTATTTGTTTACTAATGTATTATTATCTTACATACCTAAATACAGCTTTCTAGGGCTTCAGAAAGTATGAATAAATTATAATTATTTATGTAAAAAGCTCATTGACGAAATCGGTGTTTTGCATATACTAATAAGTAATTAAGTAAGGTAAGAAAGTTATATCTTAAGAACTACGCAATTGGAACTGTAAAAACAAAGTCGCTTCCTCTGTCCCTGTGTCCCTTTGTATGCTTAAATCTTTAAAACTACGCAATGGATTTTGATGCAACTTTTCTTTAACAGATAAAGTGATTGAAGAGGAAAGTTTATATTATGTATATTGTATACCCGTGCGAATTCGGGGCGGGCCGCTAGTATATAATAAATTAAGTGTGCTACAGACATTACGATCACGAAAATTTTGTTTTGGTCTAATCTCAACCTAAGAAGTTTTTTATGATACTGGAAAGCAAACAGAAACAAGCAGACATATTTCCTGACGGTAAGATATACACGGCGCCATGAGACACTAAAAGTGGAAAAAGTGCGTTGCAAACCTGAGGCCGGGATGTAAGGCGTAGAGCAAAAGCAAGTTTAACGGCTAACTTACCCTCCGAAACACGTCAACGGCAAACATTGACGATATGGCGGCAAGAATAGGTAAGCCCGTTGTGCTAATTCGGATGAGTCGATGCATGTTCCTTAAAGTAGCACTTAGAAACTATTTTTATTATGCGTCTATTTTGACTAACGAATAGTTGTTGAAATCACTCAAGTATCGTCTATGAATTGGTTAGACTATCTCGTGATCGTGGGCACGGAGAAACACAAACGTAATTGTCATCGAATTATTTAGATTCCATTGGTGTATTTCGTTCCGTACAATTTCCGTAAAAATCTAATTTAATCACCAAGTTTTTCATGTACCGAAATAAATTACTTTACCGAGACAAGTGTCACACAGTGTAACAAGTGTCAGTAGCGTCAGTGAAGTCACGATAGTAACACTACTGACGATAGCTTCTAAAACCCACCAAAACTCTTCAAATTGACAAGTTGGAAAGCAAGTTAAAAATACATGATATTTACATTAAAAGCTTTTCTCTGTTCAGATTGGATAAAACTGAAATTTAAATTGGCGGCTGTACAAAACTGCAGACGATGCAGTTATAATAATAGAAACTGCTCTAGTTTAGTCGCGTTGGGACAGAAGTGGAAATTACCTATTGATTTTCCAGCTTCAGCTAATTTAGCAAATTTAGGTAAATAGGACTGTGTGCTAAAATCAAGTTAATATTAAAAACTGGAGCATATTTATAGCCATTGTTTCCCTCGGCTATCCGAGATTATTATTTAAAGCTTATCACAGCTAGGCAACATGTGCTGATAAAGCTAAAGTTTTTTTGGTAGAATTTTAACTAGGAAACTACAAATGAAATTCAAAAAAAATGTGAATGAAATTTCTTAGTCATAGACGCTGATGATGCTCGAATATCAATTCAATCTTTTCGCCCACTTTTTACGTCCTTCATCATTAATTACCTGCATTTATTACGTTCTACACTACATTTACTAAAAAAATAATTTTGTTATTAACTTGCATATTATTTTTGAAATTGTTAAATAAAAAAATATAAAAAGAATAAACGACGGGTTACATTCCTTGAGTGCCGGCAGAAGTGAAAACTTGAATATTAACATTGTGCATTTTTGATATTTTGGAATGGTTAGGGAATAATTTTGCACGAATTGCTTGATTATCAGTATGAAAGTACTGTAATTTATGTGGTAGAATAATACAATATTCATTTATGTGGTAGAATACAATATTTATTTATTTCGCTATCGTACACAAACGATGTTTTTTCGATTTTGACAAATCGAGCATTCGCGCAAGCGCCCTGCGCCGTCTAAACGAAACAGTGGGCCCAGGCATACATTTTCGACACGCGGGGATACTTCCTCTCCTACGCCGCGTCGGCTGTTTACTCTCCATCCGTCTTACGAATTTTCGATCAGGTCACGTATCCTGACGCGAGTTTAGAAGTTTTTACCCATTCCAAAAAAAGTGCGCAAACCCGCTAAAGAAGTTATCACTTCAAAAAAATTTTAATCTGATAGATTATGAAGCGGTTTATCCGTAAATCACATAGGAAGCTTATTTTCATATTGAAGTATATTTCTCCGTTTGTGGTCACACGTATCCGTGGTCATCTATAAATCTGATTCATCCACGTGAGCAGTTTAGAGCGGTCCGGCTCATGCATTATTGAACACATCAAAGGAGAAAAATCGAAATGTGCAACGGCTAGTGAAGTGGTTTTCCGGCCGATTAACTACAAACGGATGTATCAATTATCTGGTTTAACCGTGCCCCCGTAAACATCAATCTAAGCTTATCTATTACAACAGTTTTCGCTTCATTTTTTTATTAAAGAATTATTACAGGATTTTCACGAGTTTCTTAAGAATGTAAACAAGAAATCTAAAGAATAATCCATACAGTAAAAGTAAACCTGGTCATAAAATGTTTTTTAAAAACAATCGATACTACTTTTATTTTAAGAGACAGTACGTACCTACTTAAAACGTGGATGTTAAAATTTTTGTCGGTTTGTTAAAATTTCTTTGAAAACAGATCCACCAATTTCGGTGCGGATTTTGTGTCCGAAAGCTGGCGTGATAGATTCTTAGTTAAGTTAATTACGTTTAGGTTTTGTCTATGGGTACTATTTTTTTTTATTTTTTATATCACTCGGGTGACAATAGTTGTTAAGTTAAAGAAAAATATACCTTAATAATTTTTATATTTAATATACTAAGGAAAGCCTTCTTTTCGTTTAATGAGAGGCTTTCCAAATGGTAAAAGTATGGACTATAGTTATGGTTACCTATCGCCTCCGTGGTCTAGCGGTCCGGCTTCAGACTTGACTTCTTGATATCCCGGGATCGATCCCCGGGTTGGGCAATAAAAATAGAAAATGTACATTTCCAATTTTCTGATAGAAATAACGTTGCCCGGGATTCGATATGTGCCCGGTTGGTTCCTTTCACATTGTAGGATTTAGTGTCTTCGGCTAATCATGGGTGCTCTGGTTGTACATCAGCCTACCACTTCGTGAATATGGGCGTGAAGATACTTTTCCTTACTTTTTACTTTAAAAATTGTAACACCTAAAGAATTTTTAATGCTGTGCAAGTCTCGATTTAAAATTTATTAGCTAGAAACAAATTTAAACGTTAGATGTATAGCCAAGATGACCTCTAATATACGAGTATTATTAACTACGGATAGTTCGTTGAGCTATCTTAACAATGGCCATAAGTAGGTGGCAGATGAATAAAAATGGTATAAATTAGATAGAAACTTGCGTGCGTGCGGTGCGTGCATCGCATCAAGCATGCCTATTCAATTACGGAAAGGTCACGGTGTTTTGTAGGCGCAAGCGCAAGATTATCGGCTCTCACCTGTCGCCTGCGCGCTTCGGATTAATGTCAGTGCGCCTCACGAATACTTTGTTAGCTATATTTATTGGGAGTTTGTCATTCTTATCGAAATACTATAAACATCCTTGTAATATCTTTACATAAAAGTAAGTAAGTATCTTCACGCACATATCACCGAAGAGGTAGGCAGAAGCACTACCAGGGCGCCCAAGACTAGCCGAAAACACTGTCTCACAATGTGATAGGTGGCATGCCGATCACCAGCCGGGCGTTTTTTTAATTAAGAAATTGGAAAAACTCGATTTTCTTTTTGTTGCCCGATCCGGGATTCAAACCCGGGTCTCAGGCAGTTAAGTCCAACAACTGAACCGCTAGACCACAGAGGCGAAATAAAAAAAAACTTCCTTTCAGTATAGGTACGAGTATACAACTCTTTATAAACTGTATGATGAGCTCTTACATTTGATAGGTATACATTGCAGTATAAACGTATTATTTAAAAAACATAGTTTTCCATACGGTTTTATTATTATTTTTTTAGCAAATGACTAATGAGAATTGGTTAAAAAATTAAACTTTTCTATATCGGATAAGTCCAAAAATATTGACTATCAGAAATATCTTCATAGAATATGTTTCTTTCAATTTTTTACATTATCGAAAAAGTTTCTACCCATAAGAAGCGGCAGGAAGGCGGCGGAAGAGTTGATGCTCTCTAAGTTAGAGCAACCAACAGTATATGGTTAACATTGTAGTAGAGCCTTTGGAGACTGTTAAACCAAGTTTTAATGAAAATCCATACTGTTTGAACGATTATGAGGGAAACCGGGCATTTTTTTAATAGTTTTATTTCAAATTTTTTTCGTATATCTAAAGATAAAAGGACATAGAGGTTTGACAATAAATGTAGTTTCATTCATAGTAACAGTTTTCCTTAGTCAAGGTAAGTTAAGTTTTTGTTAAATAACTATAAAGGGGTTCACTAGCGGCATCTATCTACTAGGTTTCCATTGTGTTGTAATGTTACATAGGAATAAAGGCGTTAATATTTTTTTGATCGTCGCAGTAATAAAATTCTTTGATATTTTCCATCGTCGGCGCTTGGTATTTATAAAATAATAAAGTATTATAATTCTTATTCAACGTACTCTCTCTGTACGTGACACAAAGTCATAAAATTGAAGATGCTAAAAAAAAGTTGGAGTAAGGTGATGTTTTCAAAACAATTTGCAAATATGTTGTGTCCGGACTGCATCATGTCAAAACTGCTGAACCAATTAAAATAAAAGTTTGAAATTTGTAGAAACTAGTAAAACTAATTACAAAAATTGCAGAACTGTTTATTACTGAAATTCACTTTTAGCAAAGAAAAACAAATTATCTAGTAATATTTTTTTGACCTAAAGATTCCCATATACCATGAAGAAAAGTAAAATTAGTAGATGTTCACTACTTTGTATTCGAACTTTAGCTATTTGAAATTCTCCGATATTAATTATTGAAATGCTAAACCTGAAATAGTTTTTCTTTTATTTAATTAATTGTTGTAATTACATTTTGCAGGTACTTACGTTTGTTATCGTGAGGTCGGGCTCGATGACCCGAAATAAGGCTCGGGGGTAGTATTGCAACCATAGGGGGTGGCCACCCTGTGGGGGCGCCGACCCCTCATTCATTACGCAATAAAAGTGCAAGGAGACTAGAAATAATCTTCGATTTGTAAAATTGAGCTCAAAATTCATGATAATTTGAATCAAAGTTTTGGTCACATTATTAGATTACCTTGGAGTATTAATGCTAAAAGTGCTACAGGTTTTACACTGAATTAAAAAATAAAAAAATTTACAAAAAAAAATTCTCGTAATTAACTTTAATTAAATCGCCTCTGTGGTATAGCGGTCCAAATGTTGGACTTGACTTTATGAGGTCCTGGGTTCGAATTTCGGGTCGGACAACAAGAACAAAATATGGTATTTCCAAATTTGTAATAAAAAAATGTTGTTCGGTATTGGATATGTGCCCGGTTGTCGATAGGTTTGCAACCTATAACATTGTGGGTCTTAGTGTCTTTAGCTAGTCGTGGGTATCCTGGTTGTGTATCTGCCTATCCTTTCAGGGATATGGGCGTGAAGATTATGACTTAAAAATTAAGAACTGACAAATACAGTAATTTAAAAAGAGGGAAATAGAATTAATTGCGAAACGTCCTTACAATTTTGAATTCAATTTCGCGTAAATGTAACATAATCACAGAACTCAATGTGTATAAAATTTGCATTGAAATGCATAAGGAAAAATATTCGACTATCATTATTATATACCTAGTTGATTGCAATTTACATTTAAATTTATTCAGAATATAACTAAACTCGGGCTTTGTTTTAAAAAATTAAAAAACCTATTGCAGATATAAAAATTGCGGTAGTTTGACCCCCTTTCGAAATATAATTTTGTACATTTGTAGAAAATACTTGCCTATAGCGCTAAGATTTATATATTTATAAATTCGTAAAAATTATGTTATATATTTAATGTACATAATAAACATACACACAATTTATTGATATCACTGTTACGATTACTTTCCACTTTATATCTTACTTGCAGTTTCACGCAGCTTCGCCTGCGTAACTTGGCTTCTACTATACCGATTTGGATAAAACAAAGCCTATGTCACTCGTGGATAATGTAGCTTTCGAATGGTGAAAGAATTTTAAAATCGGTCCAGTAGTTTTTGAGCCTATTCATTACAACCAAACAAACAAACAAAGTTTTCTTCTTTATAATATTAGTATGATTATTATCTTTTGGCAAATATTAATGTGACTACTATGGAACTTCACCAAGAAAGAAGAGGAAGGAAGAAGTACTAATACTTACTTCTCATCGTTGGAAATAAATTAAAGATTTTAAATTACACAAATTACTTCATGACTTCATTTATTAAATCACTTATTGCAATTTGCATAGGTGCAACTTAAAATCTACCAAGTTAATCTAGTGGAAACGGCTAGAAATCTTCGATTGAAGAATCAAGTAGCAGTTTCATTCTAAAACAAGTTAATCTTTGTGGAGACTTGCTTAACTAAGTAAGATAAACGTTATCACATGATCCTTCGGGATTTAAGTCCTCCAAACTAAATAACTGAGTTTGTAGATCTTTGAATGGATATTACAATTATAATGTGATTTTTTTTTCTGTGTGCATTATTAATAAGTTACCAGCTGTTGTTCATGGCGGTTGTGTGTTTTTATAATATTACCTACTATACAAGGTAATATAAGAAGGTCCAAAATTTTGATAGATAATTCCGAATCGATTACATATTTGGATGGATGAAGTAATTAAAGTAAAAAACGCAAATTATTATTTTTATAAGAGGCAAAATACACGATGAATCAATATTACCAAAGTAAGCAAATTATATGTTTGTGTTATGGGTGTTAGTCGACGATCTTAGTACATAGAAATACTTAAATAGATACCGGAATAAATTTAATAAACACCCAAATCCGGAAACGCACATATCTAAATATTCGTAACACAAATGCCTGCCTTCGTCAGGAATCGAAACCTATCCTTGTGGCGTGTGGTAGCGTACACGCCTAACTACACTGACGGTTTGTGTTGCCCACAACTAGTAGTAACTATTGGTCTGGGTCCTCTATGTAGAAAAGACAATCTGCTATTCTGCTTAAGAGGTAAGATAAACAAGTGAGGTTAAGTTTAATGACCCTGACACTGACCGTTGGTATACGTTGGTACGAGCACAGGCTTACCGTCACTAACGCCGTGACATCTGAGTAGGTGGTAGAGTTTTACAGCGATTCGACCAGTTTGGGACCAGCGCCTTACCTATTCCTGCCACCAGAACGTCAGTATTTGCCGTTAACGTGTTCCGGTTCGGAGGATAAGGTAGTCGGTAACCATACTTTTGCTCGAGACCTAACACCTCCAATATCATAAAAAAGAACTTGACGCCCATGTCCTCGAAAAAAGGGCACTAACGACTAGCCGAAGACTTTAAGTCCCATAACATTATGATAGGTGGCAAGCCTGTCGCCAAATGGACACGTATCCAATCCCAGGCAACATTATTTGTATTAAAAATATTAAATACACTTTTTTATTTTTTTTTACTGCCCGACCCCTGAAATAATATTATGTTATTTCAGGCAAATGCATTAAATGCAATAAATAATTAAATATTATGTAATGTGTAAGGAAAATAAATCTATATGCATAATATAACATTTTCAACTGTGGGTCCTTGGGTCCTTAGGACTTAAAAAAATAAAGTAGGACAGGCATAACGAATTAGGTTTTTCAATTTTTATCATTCGCTTACGGAATCTCAAAACTGATTTCAAAATGAATGAAACTCATTTTTTTTATTTCTAAGAAATAAGGCCAAATGCAATGGAGTAATGTTAGTTATTTTGGGGATTCATAATATGAGCCTAATCATATCATTACCTCCGAAGCTAAACATTGGTACACATATAAAAACTTTTTCAAAAATCTGATAAATTGATCGACAATCAATTATTATATACACACATGACTAACCTTTGTGGTCTAGTGGTCTGATGCGTTTCTTACGTCAGGTTCCGGGTTCTATTCCCGAGGCAAGTTACTCAGGTGTAATTTTATTGTAGAAGTGCATTAAAAAAACTTTTCATCTACATCACAAATTTGCAATGTCGTACACCCAACCATGTATTGTCGATGATTGTCACCAAACTAAACGTTATACAAAATTTCGGCTCAATAGTTTAACAATTGCAAATTAGTCCCCAACAATACTTTCGTGACATACCATCCATTTGATAGTGAAGAACTACCTCGATAACGTCAGCTTTCTGAAATGATCTCTTAATTTAGGAGTTATGATGCCGCAGACTGAGACACATATAAAAACTACTCAATGTACTTTCAGCTTAAATTGTGTTGAACCAGACATAGTACAAAATTTTGGAGTTACTTATTAAACATTTTTGAAAACTGCAACCTCAGCCGCCTTTTCATTAAGGTATACGAATACTATGATTTTTTTTTGCTAGTACCTATAATGTTATTTGGTATTTGTATAAATTTTAGTGTTAATATGTGACATTTTTTTTATTTACTGTAATATTAATTTAAAAATTCAATAAAAATGTGGAAGTTGTTTGGAAATTGATAATTTAAAATAGATAATTTTGCAAGTATACCTAGTAATGCTTTTCGAATTATTTTAAATAAATATGTTTCAAGTTCTTAAATCTATGGTTTCAAGAAGATCCTGTAAGGCGAGAGTAGCGGCAAGTATCCGTAGTATCGGCATAAAAATATCAAGTAACTAAACAGTGTATCTAAATCTTGTATTGACTGTACGCAGATCTACCGAGATCAAAGCCTGATTATCTAAAGCCCCAGGTCAAACTATCGCAGCCTATAGGTCAGATCACGCACAATGAAGAGAGGCCTCTTATAAGCGTTGTAGCCTGCAATTTATAGCTGTTCAATCATAGATAGGCTTATCTTGTTCCCACAGATATGGTATCTTGATGGTAGTCTTAATATAGCCAATGTTAGTAATAAACCTGACGATAACTAGTTAAAGGAAATAGAATCGATAACTGCGGTCCATTTAAATTAGATTATAAGGAAAAGGTAATATCTGTCTATACTACTCACGTTATATAGATAGACGAAATCCAAATGGTCTATAATATGACCAGGAGTTTAGACAAATGCGAATCTACCGGCTACCCTAGCATAACTGTACCAACAAGAAATAAGCTATGAGTAAAAACTGAGGCTATTATGACAACAGGAATATTTAAGGCGGCGGTAATAACTACTAATCTGGACGAGTTACTGGTGAGCATTCTACGATTTATGCTTGATATCAGTAGTGGATTAATGCAACAGTTTTAGCTAATTGATTATCCCCAGTAGGCAACTAAGGTGCCACTTCTCGACGCCAACGTGAAAATAGAGTTCTCATTAATTAATTGTTGTAGATCTTCATAATTATCCCGGTTGTTCTACCGTGTCCCTAAATTTGAGTACCCAGTACCCGCATTCGTTCTCTTACTTCCCCACTTCGCTGGGTCTGTATCACCCCTAGTAGTATAGTTTTGGCACAAATGTGTTGCTTTAAGAATACTAGCCAGCGTTTCTTGAGTCCGCCACTTTCTGGGTTTTAAATGATTGCACTTTTTGTTACCTGTATAGCCTGTACTTACGCAAAATATGACCGTACCAAGTTAGGGCTTCTTTGCAGTTAGCATTAGCTACTCCTGGCCTACTGTCCAAGGGATAATACGTAAGGATATATATTTGTGTGTATGAAAAACAAGTGGCATATTCGTCTTTGTTTGAACGCGTCATCATTTGGATTTTGTGATTATCATATATCTAGATACTGTTTCCCGTTGCTGTTGTTGTTGTTTTTGTTTTTGTTGTTGTTGGTGGTTATGGTGGTGGTGGTGGTGGTAGTTTTACTAAGAATATTTACGGAATAGTTTTTTAGATTAGAGTATTCAATACTTTAATTAGGTAAAATATGCAATAAACTATTAGTATTAATGGGTAAATGAATATTTAGTGTTGAGGTTTGGAAGTTTTCATACAATTTATTTCCAATGTCGAATCTCATGAACATGAAACAACTTTGAACTTAGAAAAAATATTTCTTAAAAGACGTTTCCAAGGCGAGTCCGCATGACAAAGAGTTATCAGATTTGTAGAGCCGGACTACTATCTATCCATTTTTTTTTATAGTGTGGAAAATCCCCCCGGATACCCACCGCTCTCGGGGGAGGACGGCGGGTTATGTCGGACTCGAACCGACTAAAAACCACACTATGACCTTCCTGCCGCCCGGCTAGGAGCGAGATGGGGTCGCGTTGGCATTCACCATCTTGCTCCGCGGCTACGGCCCGGTCCTTACCGGGCCTCCTCCCGCGCTGAAAGAGGAGCGACTCCGGCCACTGGAGTCGCCCCCCAGGCGTGCGAGGCCGTGCTGGCCAGAGGAAGTCCCCCGACTCCCCCCGGCAGCCCCGCATCGGAAGCACTTTGAAGGCGGATGAACCGCCTTCTCGCGCCCCCGGTCCGCCTGCGCCAGAGCGGGCCTGAGTTGGGATCGTCCTCCCGGGCCCGCTCCGCGGTCTCCTTTTGAAAAGGAGACCACCGCCTGCCAGGACCTGTCACTACCGAGCATAGCGTTGACAACGCTCGGCAGCGAGAGGTCCTCTCCTACGACCGCTGAGAGTGTACGCCGCTGTTGTTCGAATGCGACGCACTCTCCCAGCGTGTGGGACGCCGCGTCTTCTGGCGCCCCGCACTCGTGGCAGGCGGGGGTCGCCTCCCGTCTCGCGATCTTGTGCAGATACTTCCCGAAGCATCCGTGCCCGGAAAGCACCTGCACAAGTCGGAACGTCAGCGACCCGGACCGCCGCTGCAACCACCCTCGGAGGACCGGTCGGATAGCCTCCACCGTCGCCTGTCCAGGGACAGGTGGGGCTAGGTCCTCCTTCCACCGCTCCAACGTGGGACGCCT
>NJDD01000232.1:258557-308376 GCA_002245505.1 Calephelis nemesis
CACGTGAGAGCCGAGCCCCTATTTAATAGGCTCAGCCCCACGGCGACGGCCCACTCCCTGACAATCTCCCCCCGGATGTCGGTGGAGGGATTGCCCCAGTCCCGGACTTTGGCGTTCAGGTCCCCCATGAGAAGGACCTGACGCGGCGCCTGACGCAGCACCGCCGCGGACAGGAGGCCCAAGAATGCCTCCAGCTCCACGACGGGTCTGTTGGGGGAGAAGTACACGCCGACCACCGTGTACTCCCCTCAAACGGCGACGACATAGCCCGACCCCCTCTCCATCGCCAAGAGCGGGGGTGAGCTACTATCTATCCATGCTCAACAAACCCTAACCTCCCAAACCTTATATCTCATTCAAAATATTATGTTACTAAAATAAAAAGATTCTCATGAAAGGCGAAAAATGTGAGTTTACCGTAACGTTAGGAAATTAAAGAATTCAATATTCAGATTAAATACAGACCAACGTCTGTCAGGTCAGTTGATATAACATAGTAAGCTAGCATAATATAAATATATGAGTACACTGCCCTTGCATAAACCTTAGTCAAGATAACCACACCGACAAGCATAAAAACTGTTTCTTTTTTATAAATATTAGCTTATTAAAACACGAAATACATTTTCTATCTACTACAAACAATCTTATCAAAACTTTTAATTTAATAATTAAAACACGCTTTGTTCAAACAAAATAATTAACATCGGAATAAAGCAGGACGAACGAATTTGCATAAAATATGAAAGAAAAATCGATTTAGCGGCATCTATCATAAACTAACTTAACCGACAGACGTTGAGATCAATCTGGATGTGTGAAGCAAAGTTAGAAACGGAAAAGGAAAAGCTTCTAATAACCACTGCACAACAGTAGAAAAGTCGTTATTCTGTGTTTTTATTAAAAGGCCTTAACCTGACACAGAGCGAAATGTACTGAAAAGCAGTCAGACAGACAGATTTTCTATGTGTTAAAATATACGTTCCTAATAAATGCAAATGACGGTATAAAGCAGCACTAATAATGTCACAATTTTAACACTCGACGTCAAAATAACGGTGTTATAAGTATGACGTGTCTGTGTGTTAGTGTCCGTTTGTGGCATCGTAGCTTTTGAACGGATAAACCGATTTCGATGCGGTTTTTTGTTCGAAAACTGATATGACCGAAATGGTTCTTAGCTGCATTACATGTAGGTAATGGTCGGGGTTATTTTAATTTTTTAAGTTTGATGTTACATTTAAAGTTCTCTGTGAAACACATGGACGTGTTCTACGTCCATAATTTAACTTCTATTTAAATGACAGATTTGTAAATAATCGATGATTTCTCCAAGTTACGAGTATTTATTGGTAACAAGTATTTAGTTACGTAATACAGCTTCACAGAAACAACTTACTATACATGTATGTCTGGCAAGTGATATTAGATACACAGAATGTGACATTAAAAATATATGACATTATAACATTCAATGATTTCGAAATATTAAAGTGATAATAAACTAATAGGACTGCGAAGCTATTAACATTATACCTATATCAGTAGCATATCATTAGTTTTTTATACTTGCTTTGGAGTTAGATTAATGCTTGTAATTTTTTAATCTGAAATTTTTAACACATGAAAAATCAGTAATTTAATGAGTGACGAAATTTGTCGACATTAACATATAGATAGTATGTGTTGTAATCCTAGAATGTAGGGTTTGGATAAATTGGGCGCGGTCGTGCACTAAGGTCTGCGACCCTACGCTCCCGATCCAGGTTATCAACTTCACCCCCTGTCTGCACTTCACCCTCCTCTCGAATAGCTGCAAGGATTTTCTAGAACATAATATGGAAGCTCCTCAGCGAAGTGCGTTGACTTCGTTGAGTGGTAATGTAAATTTTATTAGTGTTGTTAAAATTTTAGTACGAGAGGTGCATCCTTTTTTAGTTTTAATAATTTGCATGAGGAGCTTGGATTGAGTAAACATTACTTTCACAAGTGGATTCTTACTTGAAATGTTGGTTTTATTTAATTTTAGTGAACATTTTAAACACAAGGACTATGATTTTTTCGCATAAATTACAAAGGCTGGGAATGTTTTGTCGTATATTTTTGCATTAAAACATAATAAGATATACACGTACATGGTACCTACTGCCTAATACTTAAATTTATTACTGTAATAAATTTAACGTTTTCTTACACATAGTCTTGGATACCTGTGCCTTTACCATGAGTTGGTATAGATTACGTTCGGTAAGTTACGTGTCGAAATCTATGACACTTTTGTTGTAATATGTGTTTTTCTTAGTTACCAACAGAGGCGCTATTCAAAGATTCCTTACAAATAATTTACAGAGACAGTAGCGAGAATAGTAAACTTGACAAGCAGTAAACTCTTGGTAAGGGCTCTGCATCAAATATTTTAACTTAGATTTACGAGTTTGGTAATTATACTAGCTCATATTAAATGTCGCTTTGGTACCTAATATTTTGATTCGGCTATCTCTACTAATATTGTAAATCCGCATGTAAGTTTTTTTATTACTCTTTCACGCGAAAACTACTTAACCAATCATCGTGAAACTTTGTACTAAACTTTTCTTAAATGCGAGCGAATCCGCTGGTAAATGCTAGTATTATATATTGAAATAGGAAGTTCCGGTTATCAAACATATTTTATAAAAATGTATTTGGAAGCTGGAACTAAAGTTTAAGATTTAGCCCTGATGATGCTGTATAAGCGAAACCGGTAGGTTATTTACAAAATAATAAATTATAAAATATACGTTAAACAGTACAAGTGTTTTTTTTTAAATGAATTTTTGGAAGTTTTACCAAGCGTCGACGATGGCAAATATCAAAAAATACTTTTGTTTCATTTTTCATATCAATTACGCGACGACATTTTCGGATTGACCTTACAATACCTCTCGCCGCATCGTTGGTGCTCGTCGTGGTCTTCAGTTTGGAAGATATTTTACAGGTTAATTTACAAAACAATAGCTTCCAGTAAAAGCATTTTATTGAATCTAGAATAATGCAATATGGGTTCTAAACGTATTTTACGGAGTTTTTAAAGATCTTGAAGAAAAGTTTATAGAAACAGACTTCATTTAGATCACGCCCATATCCCCGAAGAGGTAGGCGGAGGCACAACCAGGGCACCCACGACTAGCCGAAGACACTAAGTCCCACAAAGTGATAGGTGGCAATCCTACTGCCAACCAGGCACAAATCCAATCAATAGCAACGTTTTTTTTATTAGAAAATTGGAAAACCCTAATTTTCTTTTAGTTGCCCGACCCAGGATTTGAACCCGGGACCTCATGTAGTCAAGTCCAACAACTGAACCTCTAGACCACAGACTTTTTATAATACGAAGGTACGAATAATATGGTTGCTTAAGCTCTATTTCAAAAATGAAAAGAAAGTGAAAAATGTAAAATTTACGTTAAAGATAGAGTGATACATTGGTAAATTTTTCACGAGCTGAACTACATGGCACCATATTGGTCACGCGATGATAACGTTGCGTGTCCCACCGCTCTAGTCCTAGACCTGCGTGACTCCACCAAATGCACTTAATGCACATACACTTGCATGTTTTCATGAAAAAATGGAATATCATGGAATATTAAAACGCTTCCAATTACACCATTATTTTAAATAGGAAAAATGACCATGTTAGGATAATTAACTTATTTTATTAGAATGTTATCAATTTCGTTGATTTACGTATTTGTTTTTTTTGGATATTTTTTTAGTGTTAGACGATTTAGAAAAAGACGTCGATCATCTCAATTTATACTTTTACTAGCTGCCCGCTCTCGCTTCACTTCGTTTATTTAAGAATAAAAATCCTACTATTATTATAAATAATCCTACTATTATATACACTAAAACCTTCCTCAAAAATTGTTCGATCTATTGTTGAAAACCCAATGAAAATCCGTTTAGTACTTTTCAAGTAAATCGCGAACAGACAGACAGACTCAGCGGGGGATTTTGTTTTATAATATGTATTGATTTGTGTGTATCTTTATGCGTAGCCTGGCGAAATTCACAGAACTTGCACAAAGCTACATAGAAAGGCAATGTAATTACTTTTTTAATTCACAATGTCGTTTTAGGAAAACGTATAAATTTTGTGAATTTGTTTTTAAAAAATAAAAAAATTAAGTTCTCTAAAATTGTTTAGTAAAATTATTTTTACCTTAAGTTGTTAATGTCTAGGGAGCTTGGGATCTTTAAATTTTCTAAGGAGAATACAATCTAAGTGTTTTTCTACCAAGCAGCTCGTAAAAGTCTATCACCGATTATCGACTATCAGTAATTGTGGTCAAAACTTAATTTTGAATTTGTCCAGAGTACATTTAGCGTTTTATTTATTCCTGCTACTATATCATTGGTGTTCGCAACTCTCTTATTCCAGTAAGTACGAAGCTGGTAAACTATCTCATGTAAGAAGGCATACAACCACGGTCAGGTTGACACTGTTGTCACCATTGTCTATGGAAAAGTGTATTTCTCAAATTATGTTTTTTTTTGTGTATTTCAAATCAATGTGAAAATCCTTTTTTTTCTACCAATTCTGCTAAATAGATGGCTTTAAAAAGCTTAGGATTTCTAAATAATTTATATTAGGTCCACGGCAAAGGTACCATGTATTTGGTTCAAAAATATTTCAATATAGATTGTAAATTATTATTTGAGAGTACCTAACTAATTATTTCTACTACGACTATTATCTTTGTGTAATTAATTAATTAAAATTAATTATTTCTATCTCCCAAAAAATCTTTAGTTAATACTATCGCATAAAAAACGCGTTAGCGGTCCTGCGTCGGACTTGGCTTCTTAAGGTACCGGTTTAGATGCCCGGGTCAGGCAACAAACAAACTTAGAATTTTGTATTTAAATTTCTTATGAAAAAAAAACCTTGGCTAAAACTAGATATGTGCGCAGTTGGTGATAGGCTTCGGCTAGTCGTACGTGCCTTGGTTGTGCCTCTGCCTACCACTTCGGGGTATGGGCGTGAAGTTACTACTACTACTTACTTAAAACTGTAAAAATGATAAGAACCTAGTTACGGATTTAATGGTTGATTTGTCATTGGAAATTTACTCATACTCGTAAAAAGTAACGAAACTTACGTGTCGATAATATGTAAATCAAATAAGTAACAAATTAAATTTAAATATGATTCGTCTAAACATATTTAAAAACTGATAAAATCTTTAAACGAGTCTCATATTTTTCAAAACAAAAGCTTTTGAGAAGTTAAAAACTTTTATTCTGATTTATTTCATGGACTAGGTAATTAAACTAGTTACTGATGTGTATACGCTAGTCGTCGATGCCCTGGATGTGCCTCTGCCTACCTCTTCGGGAATATGATCCTGACCATACTCACTTACTTCTTTACTGACACGAATTACTTAGTATTACATACAGAAACCGAGTTGGTTCGGGTTCTCTGGTTACTTAGGCCATTGCCGACAAGATCACTGGTGGTAAAAGGCTGTAGTAGCTTGCCCGGGTTGGGGATCGGCTACCTTACGTGTTCCTACCACCATAACGATAGTGTCATGTTCCGGTCCGGAGAACAGGGTAACCGGTAAACTGGCGCAATAGGCCTAACACGGTGGGTGTGACACAGGGCAGCAACGCACCTATAATCTCTGTGGTCTTTATAGTCCTGGGTCGTCTCTTACCATAAGAAGACACTTGTGCTTGTTTACTTTTTTAATGACATATAAAATTCAGCCGGTATAATTTGTAAAATGACTTAGTGACATAATAGGCCAGTTGATGGCCTTCCGAGTTAGCATAAGTTGAAAGTTGTACATCTCTTCCACGGATACCACTTTAGTGGCCAAAATAAGTAGTCAAATGTGCAAAGAATAGACTATCCATGTCTTAAATCCCAAAGCATTTAGTGCAAGTCCTGAATGTCTAAACATCATTTAGTTTTTTTTCTATTTTTAAAAACTACAGTTTCACGGAATTTCAAAATGATGTAATCCTTGAAGACACAGACCTTTTACACTGCCTCTGACTCCTAAAATATTTACTTTTTTTGGATTTTTGTCTGTTCTTGTGTCTCATTAAAAAGTGTCCTAATTTCGATAAGGTTTTTATTCTTCATCATCACTTAAGCCCAGTAAAAGTTCAATAAACTGAGTTTTATTATTTTATTACCACGTCGCCATTCGATCATTTTTTTTTCTTAGAATCCTACTAGTAGTTTTGAAATATACTAAATGAAGAATACGTTTTTGTCTAAGTTGACGATATCATTATTAATAAAATCATCAACGTAGTCACAGAATAATGCATTATTAAGTATAACACAAAAACCACTAAACAATCATGATAAAATTAATATGGAAATCTCCTTGAAATCATGACCTATCTTAATAAAAATATATTAAAAAAAACATGAAAATCGGTTTGTTATCAAAAAAAACAAACATAAAGAAAATAACAAATATGAAGTCGAATTGATTATATCCTCGTTTTAGGATTCGGTAAAAATTATGATGGTCTTATTGAGAACAAAGAAGAATTTACCTAATTCTAAAATGTGAAGTTATATTAAAAGCGGCGAACGTAGGCTAGGTTTATCACAGATTTTTTATTGATTATACTGGTGGAGGATCCTCAACCAACAGCAAAAAATCTAGTGTTGTAATAAATACTTACAAACAATTATACTTAAAAGTATATACACTATAGACGAGAAAGAGGCGCACGCTATGATTGCAGTATTGCATGGCAGACCTCCCGACACCCACATCGCCTGCTCGGTGTCGCACTCGCCTCGAGAAATAAACTAAATAAAACGATAACTGAAAACGAGCTACTCGATATATACCCGAAAATTGGGTTGAAATAAACAAGTCCTACTACAATACACTAGCTTCCATTTAATACAGTTTTTTCGCAGTGATCAATGACTGATCAATAAATTTACTGCTTAAATAAAAGTAAAGGTATCTTCACGCCCATATCCCCGAAGAGTTTGGCAGAGGCACAACCATGGCACCCCCGACTATAATACGGAACACATAAAGTCCCTACTAAGCACTAAATACTTATTACTACATTGTATAAAACAAAGTTGCTTCCTCTGTCCCTATGTCCTTTTGTATGCTTAAATATTTAAAACTACGTAACGGATTTTGATGCGATTTTTAATAGATAAAGTGAATGAAGAGAAAGGTTTATGTGTATATTTCATAACAGTGCGAAGCCGGGGGGCCGCTAGTTATATTATAATACTTAATTATTCATCAATATTTCAGAGAATCACTCCAATGCAACAAAAATTTAAAAAAAACTATAATCATAATTGTATCACGGAAGTGTAGGAGTGAGTGAGTGAGTGCAGATCTAGTATAGAAGTCATCTATGTTTAGCCAAAGATCCATAGTGCCACAATACCTATCGCCAACCAACCACTTATCCAATCCTAGACAGTGCTAGCCTTACAAGAAATTTTAAAACACACAGTTACGAGTTTACCGACCCGGTAATAGAACCCAAGACCTAACGCAGTCAATGCTTAAACCGAACAACTAGACGAAGCGGTGTTTAACAAAAATTGAGACTATAGGTATCGAATTCCTAAAATAACATTTTAGCATTCGTGGAAATGTGATATAATACGGTTAATGAGCTCTTCAATAAAAGCATATTTTCTATAATCCGATTATATTCTAGTCTATACTCAGCAATAATAAATAGATCGCGGTTTATGAGTAGGTACTAGCATAGTAAGCTTAAGTAATATGTTCAACATTATATTACAGAAAATACTATTGACACTTTTGCTATAGTGAAAATTACAAACCTGGCGTTATAAAAAAAACTCTCAAAATACCTTTTCGCAATATGAAGTACATTCTGCACATAAGATATAAAATTCAAATTTAAAAATTAGTTTTTTATTTACTAAAATACAAGGTTTTCTCGAATTAGTTTTAATAATAATAATAATAAATCATCTTTATTTCACATAAACCTACAAGAGGCACTTGTGACGGGTCTATATAATAATAAATCTACCACCGGATCGGAACGCGGCCGCACACTGAGAAGATCCGGCAAGAAACTCAGCGGGCTTGTCTTTTTTTTTCTTACTTTAAAATTGATTTACAATAATTTATGTAATGATACAATATATTTTATAAGAGATTGGCATGAGGAGCAACTAATCCCAAGCAGTCTTATCTGTTAAATATTCAGCAATGTTATAATAACCTTTTTGATTTAATTTACATTTAACACATTTCTTAAATTTATTAATTGGAAGTTAACGATATTACAGCTATGGACTCGCAATAGGTACCTAAAAGTAAATATGAATTAAAAAATCTAAATGTAAATAAGTAAATTAAAAACATAGTTATTTTTTTTATGTTATAGGAAGGCAAACAAGCAGACGGATTTCCTGATGGTAAGAAATTCACGCCGCCTAGAGACACCAAAGATGGTAATGGTGTCTTACCAACCTGAGGTCAGGATGTTAGGCCTCGAGCAAAAGAAAGTTTACCGGCTACCTTACCCTCCGGACCGGAACACGTCATGACGTTATGGCGGCAGGAATAGGTAAGGCGGTGGTACCAAACCGGGCGAGTCGCTGCGAAACTCTACCACCCAGTCAAATGTCACGGTGTTAGTGATGATAAGCCTATCCTCACCTTTTACGAGCTGCTTGGCCAGAAAGGCAGATGGTCTATTCTGCAAAGGAGCCCGGACCAACACGGGGAAATATTGTCGCTAATTATTGTCATTGCTTCTGCGAAATGTAAATGAGTCTGAATATCTTTTTTTTGCTCTTACATTAATTGTGCAGAACATCCAGCCTCAATTTCGTGCACTAATTTGAAAATGCCTAAAATTGTACTGATCTTTGCATTATTATTTAAAAACAATGATATCAAACATGTTTTCATGCATTTAAAAAACTATGAAGGTACGAAACAAATTCCGAATTTTTTTTACCGACAACTTTAACCACGCGGTTCCCTTGATGGTAAAAGAAAACTGAACCTTTAGACACCCCAGATGTTGTAGGTGCGGCCCTGTCTTGTGACTGGAGTGTTAGAACTATTTTGCACATCTACTGGATATGACCCTCCGGATCGGAACATGACATACCGTGGACACAATATGGATCACTACCCGGTCTAGTACACTAGTCTAGCATAGCACTCTACGGGCAGTGGTCTTGTGGTGACCATTTTGGTTTGCTCGCCTCTTACGAGCTGTCAGGCAGAACGGCAATTAGTCTATTCTACACATAATAGGATCAATCAACTACAGTTGGTAGTTTTAAGATTTATATAGACGCGTCACAAGAATCTTTGTAAGATTGAAGTGAAATAAATATATTCTGTTCTATATTGCGTAGTATTTTTTAGTTAATTACAACATTAAACAAACTGAAAATAGAGTCTGACCTAACCCTTAGCATTCCGCACACAGCAGCCACCGGGTTTTACGAGCACTGCTACGTCTAATGACATTCGTCTCCCATTAACTAGGGGAATGGTATGGATAATACCTAAAAGCTCTGCAGTTCTTGAGTTTAACTGCAATATAATTAATGGCGGATTTCGAAGACCTTACCATTATTTTAGCTTCTCTAATTGTAACTTATGCTATTGTTTTATTTCGTAAGTAAATGTAAAAGATATTAAGATAGTTTTTTACTAGCAGCCCGCCCTGGCTTTGCATAGGTTTAGCCTCTTTAATCACTTTATTTATTGAAAAAACCGCACCAAAATCGATAGCATGTTTTCAAAGATTTAAGCATACAAAGGGGCATAGGGACTTTTACTTTTTGTACTATGTAGTGATGTTAACATTATTTTTTGTTGCTTTTTCAGGATCTTAGGTCAGCCGTGTAAATCCAACAGCTACCCTCCATCACGGAACATTACAATGGCGAGCATAGAAACAAAAAAATAAACAGTTTTACACGTTTTTTTAAAAAATAACACGAATTTTATTTATTTACTGCGCTCTATATTGCCGGTAAATGTGGTCAGGTCTTAAATAAGCTCAGAGTTGCTCAGCGTGCTATGGAGAGAGCTATGCTCGTCGTTTCTCTGCTGATATGATCTGTAATTCGGTTATCCGCAAGAGAACGAGAGTAAACGACATAGTCCAGAAAGTCAGCAAGCTGAAGAGACAATGGGCAGACCACATCGCTCGCAGAACCGACAACCGATGGACGTCTACCGGCTGATGGTGATGATGATGACATGGCCCCGGATTCACCCACCTTTTGAATAAATTCCACTCACCCATCAGAACGACTTGAGCTTTCAGAATGACAAATAACATATTATTATCAAATAATACATCTGTAGGACATTAATTCGAGCGCTACGTATCGACAGAATCGGTAAATAGTCTTAAACATAAAATAACCACAACACTAAAAGTTTTCAATATAGGGGTTATTGCCTAAGGAAAGCAAAAGCAAACAAACCGATTTTCAGAATCGTACTACAGGTGCTAACGAATTACCATTTTATTTTCAAAATGTTTGTTAAGTAAGAATTCTATTGTGCCTTAAACTTAAAATCAAAACTAAAATTTATCTATGACATCATAGTCCACTTTATCCATCATAATTGATGACTAAGTTTTGATGTCGTCTTTGTTCATAAAGTGTAATAATTATGGAAAGCCTCCCCAAACTTTATTGCAAAAGTTGGTAACACGCTGTGTTCAGCAATAAATAGCAAAAACCGAAAATCCTAATACACAGGCATTATATAATATTAGTAACATTAATAATAGACTTTAAAAGTAGTAGATTACCGCTATGCATCGGCAACCTCTTTGAAAAGTAAGGAATAAGGATGTTAGTATTCATTCTTTAGCAAATTAACATACAACCACGTTTTGATATCTTTTTATTATTAAACAAGGCTGTATTAGCTAAAAGCTTGTGAGATCATTTCTAACAATAACATTTCTAACAATTTCAGTAAATCCAATAATCAAAGAGAGAATACATAATAAGAAGAAGAAAATATTCAGTCAAATCAATTATTAAATAAAATTACAATTGATAATTACATTTGCTCTTTCCTGAATATCAATCACCTAGGTAGGTAACCTATAGTATAAAAAATACAGGCTTTTCAGCAGTTCTAATTGAACATATCGTATTTTTTAAATGCTAAAACGTCAATTAATAAAGTTATAAGCCTGATTATATAAAATAAAATAAAAGATAGGAAGTTCGTAGTTTCCTCATCGTCTTACTATCACAATAAAAGATTAAAATATATGTTATTTTCTAAACTATACAATTTACTTACGTGAGAAAAACATGACTTTTTATACAAAAATAACATTTTGAGCTCTCTTGACTTATTTTATACAAAATTACAATTAACTACAACTAAAAATTATCACAATCAATGTATTTTTTTTGTATTATTATAGTATTGTAACTACTCGTATAATAACACAAAAAAAGACATTGAGGATAATTTTAAATCATTTTGCTAAGCATTTATACAGGTGTAGCGTTACTAGTTCGGGCTAAAATCGGGATACAGACTATAAATTCGCTCAACTAGACTCTCTGACTAGGTGGTAGAGTTTTGCAGCGACTCGCCCACAATGGTACCACCGCCTTACTTATTCCTGCCGCATAACGTCATGACGTGTTCCGGTTCGGAGGGTAAGGTAACCGGTAAACTTACTTTTGCTCGAGGCCTAACATCCTGATCTCAGGTTGGCAACGCACCATTACCACCTTTGGTGTCTCTTGGCGGCGTGAATTTCTTACCATCAGGAAATCCGTCTGCTTGTTTGCCTTCCTATTACATAAAAAAAAACTTAATCAATTTTTTTATATATTTTCTATATGACTACACAAGTTTTAAAAATTTAAGCTTGTGTAATACACAAAAAATGTAGTTAGTACATTATATGGGAACCATGTTCTGAAAATTTATTTTTCCTGTCATTGTCATTATATATTTTCTTCCTTTTTAATGGGTCTACTCCTACTATATTTTTTTTGGTTTCAAAAATGATCGACACTGGTCTAGAATGTTTATGTCGTTTTGAACATCAATTATAATTGTTTCAATTTAACGCCCATCATAAAATAAACTGGTATCGTCAATGTGCAAAGTAATTTCCTCTTTTGGTGGTAGAGTATTTATAGAGTTAATACAAACTAGAAAAAGTGAACGTCACGGAATAGATCCTTGGGTAACTCCATAGGATTTTGGATTAAAGCTACTTTCAGTGTTACATATTTTTGCGATTTGTCTTCGATTTGAATTCGATTCGATTATAAAGAATTCAAAAATTTAAAAGGCCATCGCAGAAATTCCTGATTTTTATTATTTCATTGAGAGTAAATCATGACTTACCTTTTCGAACGCTTTTTTAGAGGCACGAATATACCTGAAGCCAGTTTTATTTTATCTATGTTGCTTTTATATTTGTTACGAGATCTATTGTTGCACCGAGATATTTTCATTTAAAACATTAGGTGTGCTTTTAAACAGTATACAAAGCGGCTTTAGATATACCACTCGTAAATTTTAGATAAGGCTGGTAGAACTGAAATTGGGCGATATTTAATACAGTGAATTTTTCGTAAATTGGAATTACTTTTACTACTTTAAGGGAATCTCGGATATAGCCCGATTCAAGATATTTTTATATTATGTAGCCTATTAATTCGTGTTTTCATAAATCCTTTACACATTTTTTTAGATTTTACAGTAAAGCCATCAAGTAATAAGCGGTTACAAGAATTGAGAGAAATCATGATTTTTCGACTTCTTCAACCATTGCCGAGGTCATGCGTATAAGGGTAGCACTTGTGTTTCCTAGTTTGTTATCTTAGTTGTTGAAGTTTGCAATTTAGAAAACATTATTTTTTGTTTGTTATGTGATATACTATTAATTTATTTTCCACATTTTATTAGTTTTTGACGTGACAACGTCTTAAATTAGGTTGCGGCTCGGAGTCACTCATAAAAAAGTGTAACGCCCGGTAATGTTACGATGAGACACCGAACGAGAGAGAGAGGCCCGCCGGAACGGCGAATGCCTTGCGTCTCTCTCCCACTATTTAATAATATTCATGTCAATAAATATTCTACCGAGAAAAAGACGTTGTCACGTAAAATCTTCGCCCGTAAAACCGACTTTACAAGCAACCATTTTTTTGATGTCTTGTGTTATCTTGTTTCTTCATTTTTTAATCCTTATTCAATTCTGTCTATAGGCTTTTATCATCCGGAGTAAATTTATATTGTTTCTATAACCGATTTTTGATGTTTAATTATGTGTTACTGTATTCAATATTTTTGTAGTCGGTTCAAAAAATCTATTTTTGTTATTTTGCTGTCTTTTATACAGTAAAGAATTTTATTTCCTACTTAACTTAATATAAGTATTCATTCACATTTAAAGTCGTGTAATTTTGTTTTTAATAATTAATGGCTTCATATAGGATTCAATTCTTTTCATTTCTTAAAACATTTTTTTTATGACAAGGAATTATTGTCTGATAAATTTATTATATCATGATCTGATCAACTTTTGTCTTTAGGAGCTACTCATTTACAGTATTTGGCTTCAATTTCATTAAACATCTTATAATATCTGCTCTCCTTAATGATATTTTTATACATTTAAGTTGTTCGACCATTGTTTAAAAAGTTGAGGTCACCAAATGTTATTGATATTTCTTTTTTTACTTATCCTAAAGCTAGTTCACACAAAACTCTTTAAAAGGTTGTTGCCTGTTCTTACTTTGTGTAGATGGTTCCAATAGCTAAGAAGTAGTTTTTAAGGAGATCCATGTTTGTAATGACTTTCATGTAAAGTACGTTTTTCTTAAACAAAAGTATTGAGGTATTATGTACAAATATTGATATCTTCTCTCTCATTTAATCTAAAATTATAAAATGACTATAATTTAGCAGTTGCAGTGTTTTCGCTTCCTCTTCTGGTTGTTTCCAAGTTTCAAACAATAAATATCACTTTCATAATAAATTGATTTGACAGTGAAGCATAACTCAATGATTTTTCCTGGTTTCAAAGAAAGTTATGATACATTTTAGGGATTTCTTTCTTTTTTTTTTATATCTGAATATTCATTAGTATATGGATGCATTATACTATTTAAATTAAAAATGTCCATTTCTTTGACTCGTACGTTTACACATACAGTGCTAGAAATTATAAAATGACATAATATATGGGATTCTGAAATCAACACTAACTTTGCAATCTCACAGATAGGTAAAAGTCATAAGAAGATGCCTAATGCTTCCGATTTAAATTAACTTTACACAGACGATTTTTTTACACTTTTTAAAATATGTGTACGTATAAAATGTTATATAACGTAAAAAATCATAGCTTCATGAGTTGAAATATAATTACAGGTATACTTTACTAATAAATTAGCATTATTTTATTATGTATAATATCTCAAAGTAAAATTCCGCATGCAACCGCAAGAGTATTTTTCAAAACTGGTTTTTTAATTCATCATTAGCATAAAATTTATAATAGTATACGTTACGGTACGTTAGGTAGGCGGCCTGTACATCAACGCAAAAAATATGTCACGTCTGGACAAAATAGTGTCATTTGATTTTATACCACTAAATGTGAGCATTCTACAAACTATCAAAAATCAATGTTTATCAGTGTCGAGCAACAAAAAGAGATAGCGCCTGAGAGCTCGGTTTGCATTCGGTAAATTTCAAAAAAGTGAGAACATGATAACATTAAACGAAAAATAGTGTAAATAAATTTCATAAAACATGTTCCAGGAAATACGTGTTTTTTAGAAATCCTTAAAAGTTCGTGAAAAAAATGTTTGTTATTTAGAATCTCTATTACATTTGCAAGGTTTTTATCAAAATATTTTCTTTATTTTTACTAATTATGAGTTCACTATAAACGGCCAAAGTTAAGGCAAAAATTCCTAAAAAAAGGCAGATTTTCGGAGGTTTATAGTGAATTGGTTTCTCCAAATTCAGATTTTTGGTTACCATAGAAACATAGGTATAGTGTAAAAGGTACAAATTAGTGCAAAAATTTCAAAGAATAATCTGTTACAAAGCCATAATCACGTACGAGCGTTTGTTTGAAAAAGAAGCCGGGTTGGCCGCTCTTAACTGCAAAATAAACTTGAGACCATACATGAGTCGATCAGTTGCAAAATTTTTAAATTCAAGGGTCAAATTAGTACAAAAAATAATAATGTGTACCTATTTAGAAAATCCATTTTAAGTGGACTTAAATACCTTTAATTAAACATGTTAGGTACTAAAGTCAATCCTTGGCAATCCGCGGACGTGTACCTATACAAATTGCATATACATCCATGGATTGACATATATTGCAAAAACAAAGAAAGATGCAAACTCTGTTGGAATTCTACTACAGGTGATTTAATACAGCAAAAAAAATGATTTAGTTTAGATGATACGGTAGTAATTAGACCTGAACAGTAGGTCTATCGTACAGCCACAGGTCTGCGACGTATGTACTATGCAATCTATGGTGTCCAAAGACCATGGTTGACTCTTATCATCAGAAGAGTCTTGTGTTTGTTTGCTGACCTTGGACATAAAAAACTAATTAGTAACTGCTAATTACTTAATAATCAGTATGTATTTTAAATAGTTGTCCTTGTTATAAATCCTGCACATTATTTAAGAAATGGTTCATATGATACCGTCCTACCACGATTAGGGTCATGGCTGATGGTCACAAAGAAACTTCAGGGAAACACTTCTCAGAAAAAAAATCGGTTTCTGTCAATTATAAACCGATTTAAAAAATGTCAAACATATTAATGAACACATCATAATATTGTTGATCATAAAACATTCTCAGTTTCGAAGTTTTTACATCGGTTAAAACTAATTTTGTTGGGTTAGGTTTGTGTTTTACTACAGCATAACAATTGTTTTTCGTGAGTTTTTTTCTTTCAAATATGAGAATACATAATGAATTTTTAACGAGACATAACCTTGAATTGTACACTTCTAGGTTATGTTTTAAAACTTTTAGCAATTATTCAGCTGCTAACGTTATCTATCTACACTTAAAATTATAAATGCGAAAACTTATCTCTGTTTTAGTTTTTAGAACTGGACTACTGAGCAGATTTAAAATTTTCCTGTAGGTAGACATAAATGAATAAAAAAATCACACGAACAAGCTGCTTCCTGCGGTTTCACATTTTTTTCTTCGGCAGAAAACACTAAGTAGTTACAATAGATATCGTCAATCAAAACAACGTAACAACGAAATTTTTGTGTTTTCGGTATCTAGGCAAATATTTATCGATTTAAGGATAAAATAGGAGTGTGATACGAAACATAGTCAATATTTTACAGTTTTTTATTCTGTAGTAGCAGCCCGTCCAGGCTTCGCACGGACGGACGAATAATGTTTGCTCCTAATAGTAGAGATATTTATAATATTAAAAAATAAAAGTATCTTCACGCCTATATCCCCGAAGAGATAGGCAGAGGCACAACCCCTTTTACAGCCAAAGATACAAAGTCCCACAATATAATAGGAGGCACGCCTAGCCAACCGGGCATATATCCTATCCCGAGGAACCTTTTTTTTATTATAAAATTGGAAAAACCCCATTTCTGTTCGTTCATTCGAACCCGAGACCTAATACAGTCAAGTCCGAAAACTGAACCGCTACACCACAGAGGCGATGGGCGAGAGGCGAGAGAGATTTTAATATTAATATAAAGGATTCCCTCCGAGAAAAAAATCAAAGAAATAAATATTTTAACCTTCAAAGTTCTCAATACATTTATGAGAGTTTAATGTATATAAAAAAAATGTATGTTTACAAAACGTAATGTTCACGACGTAAATACGAGAAATAAATATAATCTAGCCGTATACAATAATAAGTTTGTCTTTGATATCAGAGATCTATCTTCAAATAAGTTTAAAAATGTATACCTAAAAGCAAAATTATGTGAGAAGGCTACTTATAAGGTCTCAGAGTATTTGGAAGACGAACGTGCTTGGGGATAGAGGTTTCAATCTCCCACTGCAATTTGTAATGTGATTTGTTATACTTTGTTACTTTTTTACTTAAGTTAAAATTAGATGGTAATTTGTATTTTTTATCTAGTTTATAATGTAACTTATTAATATTGAAAAAAGACAAGCTCGCTGAGTTTTTTTTTCGCCGGATCTTCTCAGTGTGTGGCCGCGATTCCGATCCGGTGGCAGTTTATAAAAATGTCAACGCGCATAAGTACCACTTGTATGGTTCACACTTCACGTAAATAAAGATTTTTTTTATTCTGATTCATGCGAATTCTCACATTCATTGATCTCAATCTTTGAAGGCAAATGCAACAAGATATACAATCGTGCTGTCGATACACAACCCTGCTTGACAAAAATCAAATAATCAAAAATCGAATAATCTTAATTTAATTGTTAACATCAAATCAAAAAGAAATGAAAATCAGTTCAGCATTTTTTTTTATTTTATCGCGTTCAGTAAATCAAGTAGTCAAACATAGTAGAGGAACCTTTATTACACTAGTATTACTATTGAATATCTCACTAACAGTAATGTAATATAGTATTTTTTCTTTGATCGTCGTTTGTTACATCTAAATAAAATTATTTAATTTGCAATTTTCCTCCAAAAAGTTGCATTGCAATTTTCCGTCGTTTGTTACTTTATGATCTGTATAAAAAATATCACTATTAGCTACACAACACTTACCTTACTCATAATAAATTTCAAACCATCCAGCTATTGAAAGTAGTCCAGTATGCGATAAATATCTAAATAACTCGCAGATACATATCTAAGTAGAAAATAAGCTCAATTAAAATTTCGTGTTATTATGGTGTGTATTTATTTTAAATATATTTAAATTTATATTTGGGGTATTTTTATACTTAAAGTTTGGCGTTAGACTATTTAAAGGGTTCAATTTCTCACGTCATCATACATCAAATTTCGATATACCTACACGTATTTATTTTTAAAAAAACCCTACCTACATGCTACAGCATGAATTTTTTTCATTTATCGCAATCATTGTCCTAAAACCACAACTCGAATAATAAATACTTGTAAGAATAATAGTTTGAACGCAGTAAAACTGCAGAAAACCTACTTTCATTTTAATAGTTATTTCATCCAGGTACCCAAAACTTGTGAACTTTCCTTGATTTTTTTGGGATTCTACAATCAGATCTAGACTTGGTTGTAATAGAACTCCTCGGGAGTACGAACAATTTGAATAAAAAATGTAAATCGGTTCAGAAAATACGGGAGACGAACATATTATAACCCCCTCCTGTTTTTGAAGTCAGTTCAAAATATGTAGTAGATACAGCAGTATTAGCTACTCGTGTCACTGCCTAAGAACTTACGCAGCGGTTTTTGTCCACGCCCGCGACCCTCAGGTTCTGTAGAATGTAGATTTATATGCAAAAATTAACATAGTTGTACAAGTCTGCAAGCGATGATTTCAACCGCGACAGCTATGTGACCGCACAAATTAGCGGTCTCGTGAGTTTTGAAATAAAACCGCATTTCCGCGAACGCTGCGGGCGCGGTTAAAAACCGCTCAGTGAGTGATTAGTCTTAATGATGGCATTGATTCAACCGACCTTGAATCTATGACTAGACAATATTAATTATTTTTAATTTTGAAACTTTCTTAATCTGAAAACTGTGTTTTGTTTGAACTTTAAAAATACATTACTTTACTAATATTTTTTAAAAAATCTACCTAATTCGGAAGTAACGGCTACATTATTTTTTATATAAATAATATTTTAGTTTCAACTCGTTTCTTGGCAATAATTAACACAAAAAAGAAAATTTGTGAATCGAAACGATGACCAAAGGATAGAGATTCATTCGCCCCCGTCACAGGATTGCGACTCACCTGTTATATTATCTATGGTTTCTTTAGGCCACCAATATGTCTTACCACCACAGGAGTTTGTTAACTGTCTTTTGAAAGAAACAAAAATGGCACGTAGTGATCTGAACATTATTTTTTCAATAGGTAGCCTGTCATAATTCAGACCTGTAGAGTTACTCTTGAACCTCAATTCATGCAGTAATGGAAGTACGAGTACGTCATTTTAGGTACTCTTGGACACAATACTGGCGAATTATTAGCATTTAGTTAGTAGTAAAAATCAATTATTTTATTCAATCTGTTGAATTTATTTATAAGTAAATGTTAATAATCCGCTAACAGTACTGTGTTCAAAAGTACCTAAAATGACATATACGATTCCAATTTCCAATTTGCATAATGTCAAGATTCAAGAGTATAGCCCTACAGGTCACACTAGGGATGTAAAAAAATAATCGATTATTTAAAAATCGATTATTTTTTCATATTAATCGATTTTTGTTAATTAATTTATTGACCAAAAATAATCGATTTTTTTTCTTTATTTCACACAATACTTTCGATTTTTTATTAACCATAGCTTTGACTTACTAAATAGATTATTAACATCTTAGTTTTACATCGTACTTTCGATATTTTAACAGCAAATCTATAATAGAAGTAGAAAAATTACTTGCAACGCCATGTAGTACCTGGAAAACATATTTTTTTGGCAACACTGTCATAAAAATGTTTCTTTTTCTTTAATTATTTCTTTAATTTTGTTAGTTTTAGATTTTTCGCTGCTTTAAACCAAGGTTTTTTATTATTTTGTTAGTTTTTTGTTTAGATGAATAAATAAAGGTTGTGGCTTTAAATTATCAAGCTGTTTCAGTAAATTAATTTTTTTTAGAAAATTGATTATATGACTAAAATAAAAATCGACCGATAAAAAAACGATTTTTCCCCAGGCAAGTCACATCCCTAGGTCACACGTAAATTTATTTCAGAGCCGACTAACGTTTGTAAGTTATGTAGGTAACCTGAAGCCGAATTAATAACATTCTCCTTTTTAAAGTCGGTTTATTAAATCTATGGTATAGGAACTATGATCAAGTACTCTACAAACTTACAAATACTACATGTTATTTTAAACATTTTAACGGAATTCATTTGGAATTTCGTTTTATTACTAATAAGTTCGTTAACCTGTACAGTCTACCAAGCTGCAGAATATTTGTATAATAATAAATGGATAAGCTACTGAATTTTTCTTTTGCAAAAATTTGACCAAAATGCAAAAAGCAAGGAAATCTGCTTGGTAACTAACTTGGAAATGTAAAACTTAGTAGGCGTCGGAGACATTCAGTCGCAGCTCCTGCAATGAAGCAATCGGTTTATGAAGAACGGAGTTTAACATTCACTTGATGCAGCAGTGGGTAAAGGGATGTTTTAAGTTTTTTTTATGATATTGGATCGCCTCTGTGCTCTAGCGGTTCAGTTGTTGGACTTGACTGCTTGAGGTCCAGGGTTCGAATCGTGGTTAAAGTTGTCGGTAATCGGTAATAAAAATTCGGAATTTGTTTCGTACCTTCATAGTTTTTTAAATGCATGAAAACATGTTTGATATCATTGTTTTTAAATAATAATGCAAAGATCAGTACAATTTTAGGCATTTTCAAATTAGTGCGCGAAATTGAGGCTGGATGTTCTGCACAATTAATGTAAGAGCAAAAAAAAGATATTCAGACTCATTTACATTTCGCAGAAGCAATGACAATAATTAGCGACAATATTTCCCCGTGTTGGTCCGGCCTCCTTTGCAGAATAGACCATCTGCCTTTCTGGCCAGGCAGCTCGTAAAAGGTGAGGATAGGCTTATCATCACTAACACCGTGACATTTGACTGGGTGGTAGAGTTTCGCAGCGACTCGCCCGGTTTGGTACCACCGTCTTACCTATTCCTGCCGCCATAACGTCATGACGTGTTCCGGTCCGGAGGGTAAGGTAGCCGGTAAACTTCCTTTTGCTCGACGCCTAACATAGCCTCTGGTTGGCAACACACCATTACCACCTTTAGTGTCTCTAGGCGGCGGGAATTTCTTACCATCAGGAAATCCGTCTGCTTGTTTCCCTTCCAATATCATAAAAAAATATTAGCCATTTCATAAAAATGCCAACTTTACCTTTTGTTTAAAATCATTCTACTTATTATTACATTTCACACATTTTAATAACAATTTTAATGTTCAATTCCATTCGAGTACATACCTACCTTTAAAACTTCAACCTGCTGCCTGCTCTATATGTGCGACGGGTATGTTTATCGTCGGAAGTTGGGCAATGGAGTAAAAACAGCGCCGCGTGTCGAGGTGCTCAGTGGCGCCATCTAGACGTCTACATTGGCGCCATACACTCTCGCTCAAATTAATCTCCCAATGAGATCTTGCAAGGATATTGCACTGGAAAATTTCCATCATGAATTTTCATCAAAGCGCATGGACAAATTCAACAATATGACTATATTTTTATAATCTTTGTATTTCGACTAAGACACAGTTTCAAATATTTTTGTTTGTCCCACACAAATAGAATGTTAAATTTACAAAAGGTGGACTCCAAAAAACCTAGGTACTTCAGCTCCGAGTCGCATTTTGCCCAATTTTTTTTATGCATGTTATACCTCTGGTCTAGTGGTCCGGCGTTGGACTTGACTTCTTGTCGCGTTCTTGACGCGGGATGCGTTCAATTCCCAGAACGGGCAACAAAATTACATAAAATGTGTATTTTCAATTTTCTAATAAAAATAATGTCACCCGAGATTGGATAGGTATGTGCCCGGTTAGCGATAGGCTTGCCTACCTATCACATTGTGGGGATTAATGACTTCGGCTAGTCGTGGGTGTCCTCTGCCTACTATTTTGGGGATACAGGCGTCAAGATATTTTTATTTCTTAAGATACGAATACTGATCAAACAAACAATTTAATAAATGACATGTTGCCGAGTTTTTAGTATTATTGTCGATTTAGATAGTGATTAGGATCAAAGCGAATTAATTGATTATTTCGCGTCTTGCAAAAATATAATTTAAATAACATGCTAGTATTTGAAAAGTAAAGTACAGTCCTTTTTAATTTTAAGTGATATTTAAGTAAGGCTTAAGTTCTTTTATGTAATACTACCAACTGTAATATTATTTTCTAAGCTGGCCTTTGTAGTTGGTAACTACACTGGCCAGCAATAAAAAATAAAAATGTTCTCTATTATAAAATTTTTAAAATGTAGAACCAAAATTTAAGTCGAAAGGACAGTCTTCTACATGTTCTGACACGGTCTACATTGGTCTACATCTAGTAATCTCAGTCTACTTTTTTTTTTCCTAACATTCTTCCTAATACTCTACAGAGCTCTTATTCTATAAGTCGACGGAACGTCTTACTATGACTGCTGCTTGCTGCTTAGTGTCTGCTGCTCGGTGGTGGGAGGACCCTAGACCGGCGGAAGCTGCCCGCCGGTGTTCTTCTATGGCCGCCTTCCCAGCCGCCCTCTTCTACTGCTGCTTCTGGCTGCTGAGGGAAGGCGCCATAGGGTCCCTTTAGCCCAACCGCCGAAGACTACAGCAGCAGTCCTTCGAGTTCCGTCGACAAGACCACCGTATCCCACGACCCTTATTTTTTTTACCCGGCAGAACCTCTTGTGCACAGACTTTTTTTATACGGACTTTATTTTACTAGTGTTTCTTTTATTATAGTGTTTTTTTTGTTTACATTTTTTAATTATTTTTATGCCAACAGGATCCCGTATCCCAAATATGTCTGTTGGTTTGTTTTGTTTTCTGTTAACATAGTGGTGGGTGGTAGCTAAGCCACCCCCACTACGTTACACAACCTAGTCCGGCTTTGCCCGACGACTATAATATTATATGTGCGAGAACACTATAGATGGTGTAGGTATGGCAGGTATAGGTAGTAGGTATGGTATATGTAATTATGTATGAAATCGGTATAGCGAGTTAGCTACCCTTAATGATATACTATCGTGTGATTTTTGTTAAGCTTAAAAGAATCCAATTCCACTGTTTTATTTTCTTATAACTCAAAATGTGGAAACTCAAAATCGGAGTAAAATTTTCCGACATGTTGAACAAATGTCGTCATATTTAAACAAATTTACACAAAACTTTAAAAATTACTATTGGTGAAGACTGTAAAGAAATTTGTTTAGCAGTTTTTGACATTACTGTGATAAGACGGAAAGACGTGCCTGAGGGACTTTGTTTTGATAGTAGGTAAGTACAAACAAAGACAAGAGAAACTAATGGTTAGAGACATCCGTTATCTATAGACACCACGACTACAGTAACCTTATGCGTTGGTTTCTTACGGCTGTAAAAGCTATTAACGTTAACCGTTGCAGCAATAAGTAAGAAATGCAGTAGTGTAATTAATCCGTATGATTTATTGCAAAATTTAGCCTCATAGCCAAGGTCACGATGCTAGTCAAACTTATGTTTGACTAGCATCGTGCAATGGGCAATGGCGGCAAACGTGCAGGAACCCCTGTCACTAAATATATATTGCTACCATGACCACGATCCTCGTGGGATTATATGCCACGTGTACAAGTTTTCGAGACAAGGAACACAACAATGGCAACACATAGTCATAGATCGGAATAAATAGTTTTTTGTAAGTAGTACTTGCGTCCTAACGTTATCAAAGTATGGACAAGCTTCCTGATTCCGGAATGCAAGATATCGTTTTCATATTCATATGGTTTTTATATTATGTAAAATTTAGCAAAATAAAACACTTTTTTAAATAGTTATTTTGTATAGCTTGGACATTGAATAAAAGAGAAATATTAAATATGAATACAATGAATTTTCTGCAAGCAGTTGAAAAAAGTAATTTTAATAGTTTAAGATAAGGTACATGGCAATTATTTAACTATAATATTGAAAACAAACGAACAATAAAAAAACTATAACAATAAGTCAAATAAAAAATTAATTAAATTTTAATCCCGGTAAGCCCTATTAATGAATTCACAGAAAGGGTTAAAGTAAATACTGATCTGAACATTAAATTTAAATTCACTCTTGAGTTCTTTCTTCCTTAATTATTCTCTCCATCCAATTCCATAGAAGAAGAATTGGCTTCTTTAGCCGGATCGGAATCTTTGATAAATTACTATTAATAATCACATTTTTTCAATATTTTCGGGTTATTAGACGGCGAAATGCAAGTATATAGATACTTAATGCAAACTTGAAATGGATTTTTTCTTTTAACGTTTTCACCATTGAATTTCTCTTTTACCTTTTTTTCATTATTTGCAAAAAGTTGCATTATTTGCATGCCTAGATAAAAACACTAATTATTGTTACAATATTGGATTCGGAAAATTTTGTATACATATTTATTTACCCCACTCACACAACACACAGGTAGTTATATTTTTCATATGAAATTATATTTAGTTTTTCAGGATATCGGAAATAACGAGACCTATCTGGGCATATCCAAATTGTGCAAACGTTGCAAAACCACATGAAAAAACTTTACCTATTCAAATCAATGCAAATCATACAGTAGCAAGCTGAAATAGATAAGGTGGCGACATCAATACTGAGGAGCTGGTAAACAGTGTTCTACCATTTAGTTATTACTGCCTGCACTAGTGGAATAATAGAACGACATAAATACCAAGATTACTAATATTGCGCGATTGAATTGTCTCATCCCGATGTTTGGCACGGTTACGTGTGCCACAAAACACTTCACTGACGAATATTTGTAGGAATATTTCATAGGAAATAATTATGGCATATTACGAACAATAGTTTGGGATTCTGTAGTCACTTGACGTTCACGGGTTTTCCAATCGACGAAAAAACAAAGGAGATTCTGAATTAGATGCGTATATTTTTTGTCAGATCAAGCATAACTTTTTACTGAGTTGTTCGATTTTAATCCTTCGTTTTTTGGAAATAGTGAACATTAGATGATCCCATCATTTTTTTTCATGTAATTAATCACGAACAAACACACGGGTCTCCTGATGGTAAGGGACAACCGTAGTCTACAGACCATATACGTTACAGGTGCGTCGCTGTTCTGTGGCCGGGATAGGCCTGTTATGCAAGTCTACCGGCCACCCTACCCTCTGGACCGGAACATGACAGAGTCATTATGACGACAGGAACAGGTAAGGCGGAGGATGCCTACCCGGTTAAGTTGCAGATGTATGTTGCTCCACCCGTGAAATAGAGATAATTCTAACCATATGGATACGAAAACAGGATGATGTATGACCACATGAAACTTTTAAAAGATTCCAGTTTAGATATTTTTACGATATTTGGTATACCATTAAATTGGTTCTATATCCCGCCACGGAAGTGTTTCGCTAAGACGAATAAAGCGAAGCGAAGTCCTTTCTCGAAGCGTTTCGGCGTTATATTCGTTGAATTTGGATTATACCAAATAAAAAAAATACTCAAGATATGGCTGTTGTGATTATTAAACACAATATTCAGTCTTAATAGAAACAAATTAAATCGTTCTATAAATATGTGTCTAAATATGTCTGCATTTGGATTCTTGACCAATTACGTGCTGACACGTCATCCACGTGAAGCAGTATACATTGGGCGTGTTCGGCCGAAGTAAGTACTTACAAAATTTTGTAAGTCACTTACTATGCTTACAAAATTTTCGGCCGGGACACAAAATAAGTGCTAACGCAGTAAGTATGGCTTAATATACGACGCCATTTTGCTTATTGTTTATGTACGGGATATGACATAAACCGGTGTTTTGTGTTATGTCAAGCCAGTAAGTCTGTCCTCGCCGAAAAGTGCTAAGTCAGCTTGTAAGACTTTAATTTTTTTATGCTTACTGGCTTACTAAGTTTAGTAAGTACTTAATTCGGCCGAACACGCCCATTTTATCAGACGACGGTGAATTTTTTGTACGGAGAACTAAATCCTTTTTTGCGATTTTGTAAAAGCTGTAGAACAAAAGTTATTGCTTTTGATGTACTTACTAAAGCCGGGCCCTAGAAAGGTTATGCATTAGTTACTAGAAACCCGGTATAACCTCGTCTTGGCAACATTTTACATGAAATGTTTTTTTAAGGAATAAGTATTTTTAAACATAGTAAATGATGATTTGAGGAGGATTATTTAAAAACGTAAACGTAAAATGGCTTACGTAAAATAGGTGTCTGTTTTAACAGGAAATAATCAACAATTAGCGCATTATAACAAATTGTGGATTATGTATTTAAACACAAAAAAACTGAACTCTAAATAAAATAAAAACAGTAAATAACAACTCTTAAACGAATTAAATAATATACCAAAGCAATTTTCTATCGGCACAAAACAGTCAACGGTTGAAGCTCATTAAATAATTTGAATTGAAAGAAATAACCATACAATACAAAATCTCCTTCGGTAAATTTTAACATTGCAGAAATTGGCACATTGCGGCGCGCAGCCGCCGCGCATTGTGTTTTACGTTGTCTATTAACCACGTTAAAAAAAACGAGGAGGTTCTCAATTCGGCCAGTATATTTTTGAGTGTATGTACACCGCTTCCTCCGAGGTTTCTGAGCCGATTTATGTAATTCTTTTTTGTTTGATGCGGAATAGTTTCGAATAGGTCCCATAAAAAATTGGCCCATAGTTCGGATAGGCCCATTAGTTTTTATTTTAGGAGCATTTTTTATCTACTGCTCTACCCCGTGTTGGTCCGGGCTCCTTTGCAGAATAGACCATCTGCCTTTCTTGCCAGGCAGCTCGTAAAAGGCGAGCATAGGTTTATCATCACTAACACCGTGACATCTGACTAGGTGGTAGAGTTTCACAGCGACTCGCCCGGATTGGTACCACCGCCTTACCTATTCCTGCCGCCATAACGTCATGACGTGTTCCGGTTCGGAGGGTGAGCCGATAAACTTACTTTTTCTCGAGGCCTAACATCCTGACCTCAGGTTGGCAACGCACCATTACCATCTTTGGTGTCTCTAGGCGGCGTGAGTTTCTTACCATCAGGAAATCCGTCTGCTTGTTTGCCCTCCTATAACATAAAAAAATCTACTTTTACCTATTCCGATGTTTATTTTTACAAAATTAGAGCATATCAGCAATAAACTACAAAAGTATCAAATAAAATTAACTAAGTTAATAATAACCGACTATAAAATATATGAAAACCAAAAAAATAATAAATTTTTAATATTAGGGGAATGTGGGGTAACCCTGGATAGTTAAGGAATAATTACTGTAAATTAGTAATTATGTTATATATTTAAAAAAATAAAATCTTATATTATTAAGCATACATTTGATAGTGTTGTGGCTACAAATTGTTAGAATTCAATTTTAACTGTAGGAACTACAACCAATTTTATAAAAAAACTAGCTGACCCAGCAAACTTCGTATCGCTTGACATTAATGCTTCGACAGTAGCGCAGTCTGTCGGATCCGATGTGAAGCTTTCCAAAATCAACAACGACTTATTATTAAAAAATTAATTAAAAAAACATTTTCCAGGAGACCAAATTGTGAATCTAAACCATTCTCGAATTCCCTTGAACACGCGCAAAAACTTTCATCAACATCGGTCCACCCGTCTAGAAGGAGTTCAGTGACATACACTCTCACAGAAGAATTATATATATAAAGATCTATATCCGAATTCACCCCATACATTTGGATAAAACCGCATAGGCATTTAATCTAAATGTGGTGAATGTAGATAAGAACATAGAATAATCAAATTGTTTGCAAATTTTTGCGTACATAAAATATTAATTCAGACTCAGTGCATCCAATACAACTTGCAAGTGCCACCACATGATGTTACCGCAGCTTTGTTGAAACCCATCGCCCTTGCAGCTGAAGTTGCTCTTAATGACAACAACACAGACAAGCTTAAATAATATAAATTTTGTAATAATAATAATAATTTATTATAATTTCAGAAACCGGGCTATGTTTGGAAACGATGGTACTACAAGGACGATAGGTTATAGTACTGGCTGCTTGGGAGTTTGTTTCGCCGTTTCTTCTCCCGACTGGCTAGGTTTGGAAACGGTGGTAGTTTACGGTAGACAGGGTTAAAATTATTAACATTTTAAAATTGTTTGTAAGTTATAATTCAAATTGTAATAAGAATAAAACTATTTGTTAAATGAATTTTTAAACATTGTGTATACATATAACTAAATAATCAGTTTTTAAAAATATTTCAATATTTGCACACCACAATGTGGTAGAATATGTTGGAAAGCTTAAATAATTTTGTAACAACCTTAACACACATATTCAGCAAATAAATATATTTTCTTTCTTTTTCTTTTCTTTCTTTCTTTCTTTTCAACTCCGAAAGTCATTTCAAGAATCCACTAGCATGTTGCCAAGACGACCACATAAGGTTTGCCCTGTGAAAAATATATCAGATCTTATGTAGAGGCAAGCTTATGAATCTACACGGTTTTATCAGTAAATATGTATGGCTTCGCTGTTTCGTTACTTACGTCAGTTAATGTAGCCCGAATCAACAAAAAAAAAGACGATCAAACAATCAAAGAAACACTAGAAATCTATATGTATAAAAATGAAACCCGTTTTTCTTGGTCACGGCATCACGCATGAATGGCTGGACCGATTTCAGTAATTCTTTTTTTTTGTTGTATTTGTCATTATTAGAAGAAGGTTCTTATCAAATTGAATAGATACGTAAGATAGGTCAGCTACACAAAATAAAGTAGTTTCTACTATTCTTCTATCATTCTATCATTGCTACGCTAAGGCGGTACGAAGTTCGCCGGGTCAGCTAGTTTTTAATAAAATAAAAAATATATGGACAAACATGTAAATAATTATGACAAACGCACCTTTAATTACATAATTTCATTCACTTTTAATAATATTTCAAAATCTTTAGAAAGCAAACTAGTTAAAGATTAAAATAAGTTTCTTCGTCAGCCTACACTATAAAAATCACCGCAACGCTCATTCTATTCCTTTCATTTATAATGTTTTCGAAACAAGTATTATGTTTAAATATTACATTCTTACTTTGTAAAGTAGGTACCCACGCATTTTAACCAACTTTAGTCTATACTGTAGCTCACTGTAATTGTTACAAATGTTATTAATTAATCAAATATAAATAAACATCCATTTAATAAAAAGGTATCTTCAAGCCCATATCCCCGAAGAGATACTAAGTCCAACAATAATAGGTATATTTAAAATCCAATATCTACAGTTAAATCTACATCGAAATGAATTTTTTTTCAATGGCATCAAGCAATATTCCCCCGTGTTGATCCGGGCTCCTTTTTAGAATAGACCATCTGCCTTCCTGTGCCAGGCAGCTCGTAAAAGGCGAGCATAGGCTTGCCGTCACTAACGCCGTGACATCTGACTAGGTGGTAGAGTTTCGCAGCGACTCGCCCGGATTGGTACCACCGCCTTACCTATTCCTACCGCCATAACGTCATGACGTATTCCGGTTCGGAGGGTAAGGTAGCCGGTTAACTTACTTTTGCTCGCGGCCTAACATCCCGGCCTCTGGTTGGCAACGCACCATTACCACTTTTGGTGTCTATAGGCGGCATGAATTTCTTACCATCAGGAAATCCGTCCGCTTGTTTGCCTTCCAATGTTATAAAAAAATAAAAAAAAATATCTGCAAACGAGTTGTACATACAACATACATATATACCTACGTCATATCTTCACACCAAGTCCTTTACGGGGTCAGCAGAAAGTATTGAGTTCCAAATGTCAGGATCCTGGCAACCTGCACAGTTTCCGCCACATTCATTACTGTTGATACTCTTGATAATACACCTACGAGCAATTTGACTGAAAAAGAATCGTTTTTGTCAAAAATCGTGATGGACCGTGTAGTTCACAGAAACATTTTTTTATAAATTGTTTCATGTTATTTGTCTTATTTTAAAAAAAAGTTCGCGTAGGGTATGTGACTTTACATCGCAAATTACGTGACCTTGAAAACATCAGACCCTGACGTTTCAACACAGAACAACTATATATAGTACTCCGACAAGAAATTTGAATCCATACAAAATCTGTGGAATCAAAATGTCTTACATTGCCATCTATTGGTAACCACAAACATAGGTAGATTTTGTGGGATATTCGACCCTGGCTTTCTTTGTTTTCATGGGAATGTTTTTGATGTTAAAATATACATGCTGTAATGTATCAATAAATAAATAAAACTGCATATCATCAAAATTTAAGTTTTATCAATAAATTAAAAACAACAACATAATGGAAAACATTTTATTTTTTTTACAATTTTAAACACATACATATTAAATTAAATGTTTTACGTACTGGGAATTGACACAAATAATTTATTTAATGTTTTCTTTCCACATTGTTACAAAGTCACAAAAACAATTTCACTATCTCAGTTCTCACTTAAAAGTATCTTTAAAACTTTTACACTGTAAGGGAGGACTCAGAGCTATACTTTAAAATATAGAAAAGCATTTTAATTAGCTAAAATCACAAGAAAATATATATATATTACGGAGGTACACAAATTCACCATTTTACAAAAATTCCATAAATACTGAACTTTGAACCGTAGTCCATAGATTCCTAATTATTGTCATTTTAAATTTTTGTCATAAATAATATATTTTCAGCAAGAAATTCAGAAATTACTTTAAATTAATTCAGAGTTTCAGAAATTACTGCCAATAAAGAGAGTATTAATTTAGTCTGTTTCCATATTTTTGTTTTTCTTTAGATTTTAAATCTTTGTAAACTTAGTTTAATTAAGCTAATTAAACGACAATTTATTTAACATCTTAACAGAAAATCAATGTTAAAAAACAATAAAATGAGGATAAATGGTAGGTACCTACATTTCATTGTTAAAATATTCAGAATCACAATAATTCATAACATACTGTTTGTGGCGTAAGTCTTATATTTTTTTAAGATATAGGAAGGCAAACAAGCAGACGGATTCCCTGATGGTAAGAAATTCACGCCGCCTAGAGACACCAAAGGTGGTAATGGTGCATTGCCAACCTGAGGTCGGCAACTAATAGCTATAGTTTAATAATAGTAACCGTAATAATAGTAATAGTTTTAAATAACTACCTAATGGATTTATAAGTAATATTTAATGCCTATGTAGACCTTCAGATATATTTTTTTTGTATGTATGATGTACAGGAAATCGTCCTTTTCAATTTGCCTCCGTCTCTAAATATTTAAACGTATTATTGTAAACGTTTCTCTGGTATTAGCAACATCGGCTAACACCAATGATATAAGCATACAATTTTGGCTAAAGTGGGGTTAGACCAATTTGGGAAATTCTTATAGGGATAAGTATTTATTTATGTATTAGTCTGTGATTTTTTCACAACTGATTGGCGAATTTAACATATATTTGTATAATTTTTAAAATCGTTCTCGAATTTGGCAACATCGCTTTATTTTCTATGAAATTTACTCCCCCTCGCGGGTTCCACTGAAAATAATGAAACATTCTAATCGGATGTAAATATTGTCGACCTCGCCTGCGTTTCAATCAGTTTTCGTTCAAACACATAGTACGTTCTCCTTGCCGGAACTTGTGACGATGTATACTCATAACGCGTTCTAAGCCAAAACACTGTCTTGCAGAAGATATTTTGATAAAGAACAGACTTAATTTTATTTCATGGTTTCAAAAATGTGCGAGGCAAGGTTTAAATACACTACAAACCAGCTTAGGTAACAACAATTAAAACTTTCATTGTAATCAACGGAGAATTCCCAAAATATTACGCAAGTAATCAGCATTCGCCTAACTTGAAAGATAAAACAGCCGACGTTGACTAGACGGTCAACGTCCTAGCTAGAATTAATCAGACTAGAAAAAATGCAGACTAGAAGTTTTGATTTTAAATGTTCCTATGCATTCTTGTCAAACCTGTTGCTATTATTGTTGGAAGCAGTAAATAACGTCCAATAATTTATTCATACACTCTATATTAAACGAAAAATTTTAAACTTAAATGTGCAGCAAAAAATCTGCCACCTGCATAGTCACAATATATGTTTAAACATAATTTTAATTATATTCGTAGTTATTAATATTAATAACATACTTTCTACGAGTATTTCAGCTTTACACTTTGCCGACTCACGCCTATTATTATATAACCTATCTACAGATAAACATAGGCCTTCTAGAGTTTTGTCGCTAAGATAGTTTTGTCAATTATTGAAAAATAACAGTGGTTACCTGGTAACTGATTTTGAATTATCTTAGATTGTTTATTAATTTTGGCTGTCCCAGATTATGTAATAGTATTAACATACACTGATTGATTCTCTTACTAAATACAAGTTTGTATTTAAAAAGTACGCGTGCGAGAAAAAATAAAACTTAAGAAGTCAGGTAAAAGGAGTAGGTATATGGGCTAAAATAAAAATAGCAACTTGACGATATAAATTGAAGTTAGCTTGTGCATTCCGGGTAATACAATTTTTGTTTTTAAAAAAAATACTGTTGTCAATGTCAAAAAAAATGTTGCAAATATCAAAAGGCAATCAAGCATCAAATTACCTGAAATTAAGAATTACGAATATTACTTGATATGTGTGTATGATTACTGAGAGAGAGAGTGCTGGCGAATTAATATCATTTAATTAATAGTAAGCAATACATTATTTATATATTTCCCCGTGTTGATCCGGGCTCCTTTGTAGAATAGACCATCTGCCATCCTGTACCAAACAGCTCGTAAAAGGCGAGCAAAGGCTTACCGTCACTAACACCGTGACATCTGACTAGGTGGTAGAGTTTCGCAGCGACTCACCCGGACTGGTACCACCGCCTTACCTATTCCTGCCGCCATAACGTCATGACGTGTTCCGGTTCGGAGGGTAAGGTAGCCGGTAAACTGACGTTTGCTCAAGGCCTAACTTCCCGGCCTCAGGTTGGCAACGTACCATTACCACCTTTGGTGTCTCTAGGTGGCGGGAATTTCTTACCATCAGGAAATCCGTCTGCTTGTTTGCCTTCCAATATCATAAAAAATAAATCGGATTGGTTGAATTTATTTGGAACAAAGTGATAATAATCCGCTAGTACTGTGTTCAAGAGTACCTAAAATGACATACGATTTCAATTTCCAATTCGCATGACATCGAGATTTAAGAGTAAGCGTACTGAGCGGTGATTAATAAGTGATGGCTCGTAATGCATAGATATACCTACTTTCTGTCTTCTGAGACGACCATCAGAGTTAGAGTAGGAAATTTTTTTATTTAACTTCATTCATTATTTTTTATTTAAAAAATTGGCAATGTGTAGTCTACCTCGATTTAAAAATTGTCTTATATTTTTTCCATCTGGAATCAGCCCAGCCAGCTGAACTCCTAACTGAGTTTAGAGAATATCAGGACCCGGAGCACAATTTTCACTCGCATGGCGAAATATGCGTTTTTGTTCTAGTAGATTTAGAATTTACTATCGTCTTAGAAACGAACCAAATAACCCATCAATATTAAAGTTGCTCGTAGATTATGACTCCCGATTGAGATCTACGCTCCAACTTTGATGCCGACTAGCCATTCAGTCGCACTGGTTCTTGGCGATTTTAACGCTCACCGCGTATTAAGTTATTAGATTAACGAATACCCACCTTTAATGTCGCCTTTGTTTTATGAAGATATCAATCCAAAACAGAGAGTATGAAGACGGTCCAGTTTATTAATTTGCTCAACATTGTGATTTTCATTCCAAATCTTATCATAATTTAAAAATCAAAGAAGTAGGGAACCAGCAGCATAATCTTGGTGGGAATCAGGAACAAAAATTGAAGAACATTCAAGAACGCATCAATTAACTCCAAGCACAAAAAAATAAAACTTGTTTAGCCCAAGTAAAAGTATTATCAATAAAAATACTTAGTTTCGGCCGAAAGGTGTAAATGGGAGAATAGAACCAGAGTGACGGAGTTAATTAAAATACGAAAGGTGACAAAACCCTGCTTTGAGGTACACCGCTAGTGAGAATTGACCAAGTTGACGTAGCTTCTGCCGCCTGAACAAATTGTCATCATCCCTGTAGATAGCTATGAAATCGGTTATTAGAAGCAAGTGGTGATGTACAAAGTTAAAAAAGCCATTGCTTTAGTACTGACGTGAAGCAGCTTGCCCGGGTAGGGATCCACCGCCTTACCTGTTTCTGCCGCCATAATGAGTCTGTCATGTTCTGGTCCAGAGGGTAGGGTAGCCCCTAGACTTGCACAATACCTAACGACAAGTCCGCAGAACAACGACGCAACTGTAACATCTATGGTATCTTTAGGCCACGGTCGTCTCGTACCATCAGGAGAACCCTGTGCTTGTACGCTGATCTCTACATAAAAATAAACAAAAAGGAAACATTTTTGGCGGTCTTATTTTTCTTGCATTCCATTAAAAAGGGATGTGATAGCAAAAGATTTTAAGGTCAAGTTGTCAACACAACTTTAACATCTATCATGAATATTGCCTTTAACTAGAAATGGTTTAAAAATAAACAGTAGGCTACATCAGGGACATAGTTACAATTAAAATACCCGAAATATATTAAGTGTGTTAGGATTCCAATGACAAAGGAATTCCATTTATCAAATCCCGTCACAATCATATGTCAATTTTTTTTAATGGAATGGAAGGCAAACAAGCAGACGGATTTCCTGATGGTAAGAAACTCACGCCGCCTAGAGACAGCAAAGGTGGTAATGGTGCGTTGCCAACCTAAGGCCAGAATGTTATGCGTCGAGCAAAAGTAAGTTCACCGGCTACCTTACCCTCCAAACCGGAACAGGTCTACGGCAAGCATTGGACGTTATGGCGGAAGGAATAAATCTAATGTACTTCATAACATTTAGTTTTTTGGAAATCATCAAATAAAACCACGACGTTTAACGCTAATAAAAATAATGTACCAACTCCTAAAACTGCCGACTTTGGCAATTCAATAGGTTTAATTTGGCGAATACATTAAAATTAATAACTGGTTTAGTTGGTTTCAGTTTTTAACATTTAACATTAGCAACAACAGTAAAAACCTCAAGTTTGGCACTAATATAAAATTCAATACTCCAGACTTTTCCGTTGCACTTTTTATATCTAAGATGATAAAAAAACGATCATTAAATAGTCTAGACGAGCAGGTGGATATAATCCTGATTACAAAATGCGTTAGATTTAGAATATCAATCCTGCTTAATATATGAATGCAACATCTAGACGTGTCTCGTTTTATCGTTATCAAAGCACTAATATTTTACTACCCATACCAAAGTAATTTATTACTAATTTCGTGGGCACCTGCAATTTTTTGTGGGTCCAAACTAAGCAATTATGCATCAAAATTTCAATCTGTGCAACTAAATTAAGAAACCAGTTGTTAAATATGATATTGTAGCAAATACTACTTGTAAAAAAAGTCTGGTTCCTGTATCTATTAGCATGAAACATGTTGTTAGTCTATTTCTAATTTTTGTTTTTGAAGTGAAAACTTCTTAAGCGGCGTAGCGCACTTTTTATGGAATGAGTAAAAACTTCTTAACTCGCGTCAGGACAATTAATTAACCTGATTCGTAAGACAAAAATTCGTAAGACGGCGCAGGGCGCTTGCGCGAATGTTCGTGTTGTCATGTTTGTGTACGATAGCGCAATAAATGAATGTTGTTCTCTACCACATAAATCATAGTACTTTCATACTGATAATTAAAGCAATTCGTGCAAAATTATTCCCTCACCATTCCAATATATCAAGATGCACAACGTTATTATTAAAGTTTTCACACTCGTCTTTTTTTATGTAAAGTGTAGCTGAATAATCTTGAAACTAAACTAAAAAGTTAAAAGCCCAATGTTTAATAAATGTTACGCATTGCTGGTGTATCAGCTACATGCTAAATTAATTATCTTCCTTATAGATGTGTGACAAATGAAGGTCACTCGAGCATTAGAGATCTTAATTATTGAGCTTGCAACTATGTATACATATATATCAGATTATTTAATACAATATTATCGCCTCTGTGGTCTAGCGGTCCAGGTGTTGGACTTGACTCAATGAGGTCCCGGGTTCGATTCCTGGGTCGGGCAACAAAACAAGTGCTTTTTCCAATTTTGTTATAAAAAAAATGTTGCTTATGTGTCCGGTTGGCGATAGGATTGCCACCTCTCACACTGTGGGACTTAGTGTCTTCGGCTAGTCGTGGGTGCCATGGTTATACCTCTGCCTAGCACTTCGGGGATATGGGCATGAAGGTATTTTTTTACTTTTGTTTTATTCATATATCAATTACTAGCAACCGTCGCGGTTCCGCACGGGTGGGCAAATTTATAATTATTTTTTCAAAGAAATAACGTGGCCTATGTTCATCAATGATAACGTCTGCTTCTAATTGTAAATCTCTTTTAAATCGGTCCAGTAATTTCGGAGCCCATCAAAATATAAACAAATACACAAACAATAAAATCTTTCCTCTGACATTAAAGTGTAGAGGATGTACCAACAGCAGTTCTACTTACCAAGTCCAATCGTACTTTTAAATCGTACAGGAACAACCAAACAATAACCCAGGAATATTTAATATAAATAGAATACCCGTATAAAATTTTAACCCAGTCGGTTTAGCTGTTTAGAAATTATAAGAAACTGCTGTTTCTTGACCCGTTGTCCAGTACATACAATAAGGCTATTTTTTTTATTTATATGTATACACATACAAAATTTCAACTTCATCGGTCAAGCCATTTAGTATTTGATAAACAATAGAGTCACCTATCTCAGCACGAAAGAGTAATTCTCCCCGGGAAAACGGGTCATACAACAAGGGCACCTCGACTCTTGTCCTATCACCCATTTTCCTGTAGGAATAAGGTATTTTATCGAGATAAAAACTATCCTATATGGATACCGTAGATCCCTGAGGATAATGTAAACTTCTAATGGAATAAGAATTTTCCGAATCAGTCCATTAATTTAGGAGTATATTCAATACAAACACACAAATAAACAAATAATCAAATTTTTCCTCTTTGTTGTTGTTTAATCGGCGAAGATACCACGTTCGCTCCTGATAACTTTCGAGTGTAGGTAGTTAGGTATTTTGTTAAGAATTATTTTTTTTAATTTCGTAATATCTTTTAAATGGATTGTTCAATTTGAATAATTTAAAAAAATGGATTTTTAATATTATATATTTATTTTTAATTCGCCTCTGTGGTCTAGCGGTTCAGTTGTTGGAATTGACTGCATGAGGTACTGGGTTCGAATCCCGGGTCAGGCATAAAAATAATTCGGTTTTTCCAATTTTCTAAAAAAAAAAGTTGCTCGGGATAGGAAATGTGCCCGGTTGGCGATAGGCTTGCAACCTATCACATTATGGGACTTAGTGTCTTCGGCTTCATTAAACCAACTCAGTTTTTCATTCTTTTTACTTTTTATCTTTAAAATTGGAGGGAACCCTAAAAAAGCGCGCTAATTCTTTTGAAAGTTTCCGCCAAGTGGGACAAAAATACTTTTTGTGTTGCCATAACATACGCGTTTATCTCAAGTAAGGAAGGCGGTGTTACACCAGATTTAATAATAACGTTTTCAATATGTAGTTAGTACTTGGTTCTTCCGGAAGTAACAAGTACAGTTTCAAGTCTTCCCCTGCCTCAGGTTGGCAATGCACAATTACATTGCCAACCTGAGGCAGAGGTACAATTTATTTACAAACACTTGTACTTTCCACAACATATTTTTATTTATTATTTTTATGGTTTAGCCAACCGGTTTTGCTATACAAGCATCATCAGGGGTATACTACCATTACTCTACCACCATTACCACCTCTGGTGTCTCAAGGCGGCGTGAATTTCTCACCATCAGGAAATCCGTCTGCTTGTTTGCCTTTCATTATCTAAAAAAAGTTAGGATAATCAAGTATTATAAGAGTAAGCGATTTTTATCGTATCGATAAGACGTTTTATCAAGAGGACGGTAAAGTATATAAGGACGAATACAGACACTAGAGACAGCTAATTTAAACATATACGTTGATTTGTAGTTTAAGCACCTAGGTATAGAAACATTTCACGCTGATCTATTACGTGGCATATATCTGACATGTCTATGGGCTTCTATAAATTAAATTAATATGTTTTCCTAGAATTTAACAATTTGCAACTCATTAAACTGTAATGCACATACGTCACCATGTCATTACTTTACACGTGTTGCCAATAAACATTTATGTTCACGCCTCTATTCTATGGAACCATAACTCTAAAAATATATAGGCGATTCTTATTGAAACGTGCGTAAACGTGACATCATGGTGCAGTCAGGTGCAATCATAACTTTTGCAGTACTGAGTAGATACTCGTGTTATGTATTTTTTTATATTGGAAGGCAAACAAGCAGACAGATTTTCTGATGGTAAAAAATTCACGCCGCCTAAGTGTCGACACCAAAGGTGGTAGCCTGCTGAGGCCGGGATGTTAGGCCTCGAGCAAAAGTAAGTTTACCGTTTACCAAAATGACGTTATGGCGGCAGGAGTAGATAAAGCGATGGTGCCAATCGGGGCGAGTCGCTGCTAAACTCTACCACCTAGTCAGATGTCACGGTATTTGCCTTTGTGCTCGCCTTTACGAGCTGCCTGGCAAGGAAGGCAGATGGTCTATTCTACAAAGGAGCTCGAACTAAAACGGGGAATTTAAAAAAACACCGTCACAAGAACTTAATTTCCCTTTAAAAAGTAAAAAATATCCGAGTATATTTGCAGACATTCGGTTAATCTCCCCACTTTCATCCCGTACAACTTTTAGGCGGCTCAACCAATTTTCATCAAACATGTCTAAGAATACTCGCCCATAAGTTACCTTTGATACAAAAAAAAGTTGAAATCACTGCATCTGTTCGGGAATTATGATGCCACAGACAGACACGACAACTTTATAACACCCCTCTTTTTGTGTCAGGAGCTAAAAATGTTTTAACCGCCACCAAACATACATTTTCACTAATTTGTGTAAACAATGTTGTCTCATGAACGAATTAAGTGACCTAGACAAGTAAGATTGGTTTTAGAAATGTCACGATTTTTTGGGATATTTGAAAAATATTTAATACTAGCAGTTTCACGCAGCTTCTCCCGCGAAACTTGGCTTCTACTGCACCGATTTTGATTAAACAAAGCCTTTGTCACTCAGGAATAATATTGCATCGTAAAGGTGAAAGAATTTTTGAAATCGTTCAAGTAGTTTCGAAACATATTCATTTCAAATAAACAAACAAAAAAACAAATCTTTCCTTTTTATTATTAGTATAGACTAGTACTTGACAATACTGCAAATTTTCAATTATAGGTAGGTATCATACATAATATTTTTGTAAATAAACATGATAATAACTTGAGTAAATATTTAATATCAATAATAAAAATCAAACGGTCCATAAGATGTCGATGGTAAGAAACAACCGTCGCTGCGTCGCTGTGACTATAGAATCACCATAGAACTAGGATGTCATTATCCTATGGCTGAGATCTAAGGCCACATTGGCATATCTAAAAGCTATCTTACACTTCATCACTGAACACGACAGTGGTGATCACTGAGGTCATAACGAATCGAATAGATAAGGCAGCGGTCCGGCAAAATCCGGGCGAATTGCTGCACAGCACTCCTACCAAATGGTAAAAAGTACCTACAAGAATTGATTAGATAATTTTGAATTTGGTCAACCTTACTCGATAGAGGAACCAACGATATTTAGATAGCCCGCAGCTGGATTTAACTTCATCCTTGTTACTAAAAAAGATGAATGGCTTGAACTTTATTTGGGACTGGTCAAACATTGGCTGACTGACTTTAAATGAAACAACTAATTATACCATTAACCATTTCATGCTAAAGTACATAAAATGTCTGAATACATCAATTCTGAAGATATAATCATGATATTCATAATTCTGGGTGGCCATTCGATTCAATATCCGCTTATATCATATTTTAATAATATTCACATTATTTTCGCCTCTGTGGTCTAGCGATTCAATTGTTGGACTTGATGGCTTGAGGTCCCGGGTTCGAATCCCGGGTCGGGCAACAAAAAGAAAATTGGGTTTTTCTAATTTTCTAATAAAAAAAACGTTACTTTGAATTGGATATGTACCCGGTTGGCGATAGGCTTGCCACCTATCACATTATGGGACTTAGTGTCTACGGCTAGTCGTGAGTGCCCTGGTTGTGCCTCTACCTACCTTTTTGGGCGTGAAGATACTTTTTACACATTATTTTTAACAATGTTTGCGTCACAATATTATTTTGCGTCATTGTTCATGTCATCATGTTTACTATGATTAATTTATTCTTAATCGCTCATGAATTATGCCTGAGGAGTTCACATAAAATGTACTTTCGACAAGGTCATAGTGAAGACCATATGATCTCATATACCTATATGTACAATACCTTACTGCATCTATAGATTTTTTTAAACAATGAGACTTAGACTGACAGTAGTAATATAACACGTTTTATAAAGACTCTAGGTACGTCCTCAGTGTTGGTCCGGCTCCGTTGCTGAATAGACCATCTGCTTTCTACCAGGCAGCTCGTAAAAGGCTAACTATCACTAACACCGTGACATCTGACTAGGTGGTAGAGTTTCGCAGCGACTCGCCCGGATTGGTACTACCGCCTTACCTATTCCTGCCGTCATAACGTCATGACGTGTTCTGGTTTGGAGGGTAAGGTAGCCGGTAAACTTACTTTTGCTCGAGGCCTAACATCCCGGTCTCAGGTTGGCAACGCACCATTACCACCTTTGGTGTCTCTAGGCGGCGTGAATTTCTTACCATCAGAGAATCTGTCTGCTTGTTTGCCTTCCAATAAGTATGTATTTTTATTTTTTTATAAGAAGAGGCAAACAGCCTTTTCTTGTGAGTGTCCTGATGCTAAGAAATCATCGACATCCACGGACATCCGCAACAGCAGGAGCATGACAGATGCGTTGCCGACGTGTTGTGTTGTACGATGTAAGAAATATGTTCGTTTTTTCAAACGTCACAGACATTAAATAAATCAAGTAACTTTCCTTACAGATACAGACTTTTTTTTATTAGAACCCTGTTTGAAAAAATCCTATTTTAAAGTGGGAGCGTAAATCTGATTGCAGATGATAATTGAATTGAATAGTTGCCGAGTGTTATTGACAAAAATAATTAATAACATACGAATATAACCAAATGACATTCGTTAAATGTCGTTTTTTTTAATGTTCGTAAGTATTTTTCGAAAAATGTGCTGGAAATTCTGTCGAGCATTAGACTGATGGGCAAAAAAAGGGAAAAACATTCATCCTTTTCATAAAACGCATAACTAATGGCTATTCAAACTCCCTCAGGCTCGCAGATGAAACCGAAGACGGCCGTATTACTGCAGATGTAAAGAAACAACATAAAGTATGCGTCGTTCCTTAGGATTTACCTCTCGCTTGTTATTTACATAAGTACTTTCTTTTGGTAAATCTTCGCAGAAATTGCTCTCTTCAAAATGTTTAGTCAATCAGCATGCTTTTCTTCGTTAAAAGATTTGCAATTTGTTTCAAATCCTTAAACAACTACACAGTCGATACCGAACTTTAGCATGAATAGTAATAATGATCTCAAAAACGATCACCAACGTTTAAATTATATTATTAGTAAGTAAATTCTTATATGTATCCTAAGCCCCAAATAAAAAGGTAGATAGATACTTAAAAGCGTAAAACGCGTTAAAAACGTAACGTAAAAGTTATGTTTTGTGAAAGTTTTTGCCATTCCATGATATAACCAATTTAGATATCGTAAAAAAAATTGTATTTGTACGGTTGGGGTATTACATGACAAATTTCTTCTCCTCCATTATTTAGCCATGAAACTTAACCAAAAACATTCTATTTCTTTTGATACTAAGTCGATGTAATATAAATGCTCTTTCACTGCACCGAGAAAAGCATCAATAATTGGATAAGCAGTAAAAAATATTAAGAAACTGATAAAAGTAATTTGGTATATAGTTAACTTTTTATCCAAGTAAGCTAGAACCTGTAAACTTTGCTCGTGCTCTCAAGCGAAATCCTTCCAGGGCCCTGTCCTGCAAACTGCAGTGACATTGATTGATTCAGGTGCAGCAAGAAATCTGAACTGTTTTCACACTCAAAGAACATGAATTGCTTTCAACTCTTAATTTTGCCTATGTTTCAACGCAAGTTCAATATTTGTTTCTTAATCAGCCAGTCGTTTACATAATAGTAAGGTTTATTCTTACTTTCAAATTATTTTTAAGGTTATCACATTTTCAAATTGTGATCATCTACTAACACATTATATTGCTCTGTATATTTCATTTACATTTTGGTTTTAAGAAGCCACAGAAATAATATGAGTACATGTCATTGAGTGCTGTCACTTCTACTAGAACAGACGGATTTACAAATATATGTAAAAGTAAATCGCCTCTGTGGTCTAGCGGTTCAGGTGTTGGACTTGAGGACTGACTGTTGGACTGCATGAGGTCCTGGGTTCGATTCCTGGGTCGGAAAACAAAAAGAAAATTTGATTTTTCCAATTTTCTAATTAAAAAAAATTGCTCGGGATCGGACATGTGCCCAGTTGGCCATAAGCTTCTCAACTATTATATTGTGGACTTAGTGTCTTCGACTAGTCGTGGGTGCCCTGGTTGTTCCTCAGCCTACCTCTTCGGGGATATGGGCGTGAAGATACTTTACTTTACTTTAAAAATAATGTTTCCAATGTGTTACTTATATTTTATATTAGTAATAGTAAAGTAATATTTTAAAAATTAAAAGTAATATTTTGGTCTTGGGACAACGAGCCTCTAAAGTCGAGAGAAGCGTGATTAATGCTATATGCGAACAAATCCGAGAATTGTTGCTAGTTACATAAATAGAAACACTAAAACATGATATTACTATATATATTACATTAGGTATTAACCTACTTTCGAAATGTATGTAAGTAAAGTAAGTACTACCAATTTGTTTTCCATGATATACAAGAATGAAAGAGAAAAATTTTTGCACCAAGTTGGAGAATCCTTTTTTTCCTATTTGTTATTGTAAGGACAAATTTTTATAAAAGATAATATACAAAAGTCTATGTGTTATACATATAACGAAAATCTATACATATAATAAATATGTAGAAGGGTCAATTCTGTACATTGAAAATATTGAAAAAAGAAATGGCAGGGGGTGTTACTGCATCGATACCAAACCCAAATATGTGATAAAAAAAATTGTCTGTCTGTCTGTATATTCAGGCATCAAGTGAAAAGTAACGCTTCGATTCCGATGAAACTTAGTATAATTATACCTTATTATCCTGGGCATAAAATGGAATACTTTTTATTCTGGAAAAAATACATAGAAAAAAATCTTAATTTTTCAGTTTCAGACCGACATCCGCGCGGACGGAGTCGCGGGTGGAAGCTAGTCTATAAATATGTTTGTTTTTTATATGTTTTAAACCACAATAATTATAAAAACATTTTGAAAAATGAAGATAAAAAATCACGTTGTATTCATAAGACGTAACATCCTATAAAGTTTAATTAAACGCAGAGTAAAAGCTCCCATTAGATTAGAGCACTTTTCTGTAATCCACTTGGTAAATCTATACTAATCTCAAAGACGAGTACCACATCTGAGCACAAATTGACAATATTTCTCAAGTTACGTACAACTCGAGTTGCGCGCCGTTTAAGCCTCATTAATAAATTCGCTTTGCTAAGCGCACCCTTTTAAACCGTCTGGCTTACATAAAGGCACGACCAAACCGGACACCCCGTGAGAAATCGTTTTAATACTCAAAATCCGCTTGCAGTTTCAGCGTTTAATGAATTACGTTGGGTGCAGCCTCCGGCGCAAGACGTGCATCGATCAACGTCGTCCCCCTTTGCCCCTCTTGCACCCACCCACTATCCAGAGGATAGGCGTAGGGTGGCTACGTCCCCGCACTGCCCAAATAAAATATTCGCACAGTGTCTGTGCTCACTTGCTCAGATATGACAGCTGCGATGGAAAAGAGAATACGAAGGCGGTTTTAAAATATATTCTTCACAAAAATTCAAAGAAAACATACTTCAACTTTTGTACTAGCTTGTACATCAATAGTGTCGAAAATAATCATTAAAGTTTTATTACCCACATATATCAGAATTGAAGATAGGTACTCCTAATCGGGCATTCTAGGTCTGCTTGCTACTTTTACATTCTTTAAATAAATCAGATTTTTAATTAATTACTGTCCCATAACAATAACTGTCAAACAAGCTAATGTGTTAATGCTCCCATAATAACTGTCAAAAAAATTCATCGCGTAAAATTAGAGAAAAAGAGAAGATTATAATAACTAATGACGATAACATTGATAAAATTTACATTAACAGCTTCTAGGTATCTATATGACTCCGATATTATGAATCTTCTTCCCCTTTACTTTAAATAAATTGATTATGTATTAACTAAAAAATTACACTAAGCGAACTTATCTTTTTAAAATCTTAATGGACGTTTATCATTATGGCTTTATTGATAATTTAAAGGTAATTTTAATGGTCAAAATTTGTCACTTACCATTGGATCACTCAGTTTGCCTTCTCTTATATAAAAAAACTTAAACCAATGTTGTCTATCATACCGTTTATTGTATACTGTCACTTTACTTTTAAAACATTCCATATTATACCACTTTCGATTTAAATACAAATGATCGAATTTCTTTTCAATCCAATTTTCTTATCTTGCTTTTATAGGTTGGGTTTTAGATAAAAAGAGGTAACTGCAAATTCGCTAGCGTGCTTGTGTACCCAGGCTTTCGCCTCTGGGGCTGGTACGGGTACGTGACGCTTCTGAATTATAAGAAAATGCATTTACAGCGCCTCGCCGCAGACCGACATATTTTCGTGTCTAGCAACGTGAGTTGTACAATATACATTAGGGTGGTGCCAAACTAGCTATGTATACTTTGCTGTTCTATTTGTCACATCCATTTGGTATTGTTCATAATAGAATAATTTTTATATCAGTTATTGAAGTGACAAATACTGTTTCTAGTAGGCATCTAATGATACTTATTACGAAGTAAGCATATTAACTATATAATATAAAAGAAAGTCGCTTCCTCTGTCCCTAAGTATGCTTAAATTTTTAAAACTACGCAACGGATTTTGATGCGGTTGTTTTTGATAGATAAAGATATTGAAGAGGAAGATTTATATGTATATTTCATAAACGTGCAAAGCCGGGGCGGGCCGCTAGTTTATTTAATTTATCTTCTGACTTATTTTCGTATCTTTAGAAGGAAAATACCCTATTTCTTAGTTGGTCACTCTAATCATTGTTTGGTGCCACATTCCGGTGCTACTTTAAATTTTTGAATAATTACTTAGTCATTGTTATTGTTACACGGAAAAATAGTGTAATCGCCTCTGTGGTCTAGCGGCCCAAAGTTGATGTTGAGTAGATACGGACAAAAAACCGTGAATTTTCACTTTTTTTAATAAAATAAATGTTACTTTTAAATTATTTTTGCCCGTGATTCGATATGTGGCCCGTTGGCGATAGACTTGCCACATATTACATTGTGATACTTAGTGTATTCGACTCGTCCTGGTTGCGCCTACTAATCGTGTTTTTTATTTGTTTTAGATTATGCTATTGTCAATAGGCTTTAACTACTTTACACTTACACAAAAATCGGACCTTGACACACTTATTGTGTTAGTGCTTTAAAACCTTTGTCACAAAATACCTATAGGTATCACAACCACTACTTGATAACTATTAACCCACCGAAACATTGCTAAAGTCGAATAACGTCAACATTGTACTCTAATGACTAATTATGAAGTCTTTAGAGAGCTTTGCTTATATATTCGGTCATTAACTTTGCTAAAACATTTTTCAATATTAATAAAATTTTCGTCAGTTTTTTCTGTGACTTCCCTTTACGTACCTCTGTGTATTTTGATTTCATCGTCCATTTTAGTATTTAAATTAAATTATCTACATTATATTATTATTAACAGTGTATCTCATATAAACTGCCAGTTCTAATAAAATCTTAAAATGCGCGATATGTAATGTTTGACATGCCTTAACTTATGCTGAACAACAAATAGCAAATAAATAAATTAACATCCCTGTACAAGTCACACGAATTGAATCTAAATCCAAAGAAAGTGTATTATTATATGCTTTTGTTATGGGTGTTAGTCAACGATTCTAATACATAGTAATACTTAAATACATACCAGAATATATTTAATGGAAGTAAAAGTATCTTCACGTCCATATCCACGAAGGGGTAGGCTGAGGCACAACTTGGGCATCCACGACTAGCCGAAGATACTAAGTCCCACAATATGATAGGTAGCAAGCCTATCGCCAACCGGACACATATCCTATCCCGAGCAACATTTTTTTTATTAGAAAATCGAAAAAACCGAATTTTCTTTATGTTGCCCAACCCGGGATTCGAACCCGGGACCTCATGCAGTCATCTCCAACAACTAAACCGCTAGACCACAGAGGCGATATATATTTAATAAATTTATAAATTAATGATATCAAATCGGTTATAGAGGGTCACTAATTCATAATAAGTTGTTTCGTATTGTATACTCAATTAAAGAATGATATGTTAGTGTTTAATCGAATTAATTATGAAAAATTTCTATATTTCATGACATCATCGGATTGTTAGAAAAACATTTTAAGTGCTCGAAGTGTGCGTTTACAGACTCTGCAATATGGAGCGCTCCTAGGAACATTATAACTTTATACCTTCGGTTGCCTTTCACTATCATACCACTCGCCGTAGTCAGAAATTTCATAGATTACTTAACACATGGAATTCTTCCAAAGTGAGTTTTTGGTAGTTTTTTTAGTAATTCCTTAAAGGTCGGCAACGCATCTGTGATACTTCTGGTGTTGTGGATGTCCGTAAGCGGAGGTGATCACTTTCCATCAGGTGACCCACTTGCTCGTTTGCCTCATCTTCTATAAAAAAAATCGACAACTCATTTTCTGAATCAGTCTTTCCCACCAACTGTGACACGGTATTTCTTCGTTAGAAGTCAGCAACAGATTCAAAATTTAACTTATCTCTTTTTTGTGTTATATAGGAAGGCAAACAAGCAGACGGATTTCCTGATGCTGAAAAATTCACGCCGCCTACAAACACCAAATGTGGTAGTGGTGCGTTACCAACCAGACGCCGGGATTTTAGGCCTCGTGCAAAAGTAAGTTTACCGGCTACCTCACCTTGTGAACCGGAACACGTCAAAGACTGACTGACGTTATAGCGGCAAGAATAGGTAAGGCGGTGGCACCAACCCGGGCAAGTTGCTGTAAAATTCTACCACATAGTAGCATGTCACAGTGGTAGTCTATTAATCACTATCAATGTATATCAATCTCTATCAGTGTCGATCATAGTCTACCAGTGTCTATCAATCTCTATTAATGTCTATCAATCTCTATTACTGTCTATAAGTGTCTGTCAATCCATCAATCTCTATCAATGTCTATTAATATCTATGAATTTCTATCAGTGTGTATCAATGTCTATCAATCTATCAATATATATATATATATATATATATATATATCAATCTCTATCAGTGTCTATCAATCTATCAATCTCTATCAATATCTATCTATCTCTATCAATGTCTATCAATCTCTTTGAATCTCTATCAATGTGTATTAACTCTATCAGTGTCTATTAATCTCTATCACTGTCTATAAGTGTTTGTCAATCTATCAATATTTATCAATGTCTATCAATCTCTATGAATTTTTATCAATGTATATCTATCTCTATCAGTGTCTATCAAACTATCAATATCTATCAATGTCTATTAATCTCTATCAGTGTCTATGAATGTCTATCAGTGTCTATCAATTTATCAATGTGTATCAATTTCTATCAATGTCTATCAATGTGTGTCAATCTCTATCTCTCTCTATCACTATCTGTCTCTCTCTATAAGAGATATAGAAAAAATGTGCAAGAAACAAACAAACATTACATCTATAAATAAAGTAAATCGACAAAAGAATGAGATGAATATATTATATATAATCCTACACATTTTTGTATTTGTGTCTTTTGCCTATCGTTTTTCCGTTGCATCCGGTTTGAAAACACAACGATTCTAAAGAAGTTTCACTTCAAAAACACATTTTAAGTTAACCGACTCACGTATCGAACTTAATGGTTCTTTAATTAAACTTTTTGGTTGAGACCGAAATCAACACCGGACCACTAGCCCACAGAGGCAATTTTATACATTTATGTTGTGATTTATATAATAATGATAATATATTCAATGCACCATGTTACAAATTATTTTAGAAACATCAATGCCTGTTTCCTAAAATAGGAATCTGTGCTATATATAAGTTGGACAGGTACACCAAATAGGTGAAATGACTTTGCATATGGTCAATTTGTCATAATTGTTGCAATTATATTTTTTAATATAACTATAAGTATGTATGTGAGCAAGCTTGTGTGTGTGTGAATTCGTGCGTATGCGCGCGGGATTGTGTGTACATGTGTGAGTGTGCGTACGAGCGTATTTTTGTGTATTTATATTTTCCTGTAATTTATTTTATATTTGCGTAACGCATAATATCATGAATGTATCATTGGTGAGTACGTTCTGTTTATTTCCAAAAAAAGTCAAGATTGTCGTTTAGTCACTGTTCGTTTATGAACGAACTCAGACAACTTTAAATCACGTTGCAAATTTTCATAAAGAAAATGTCAAAAATTCTGATTGTTAAGAACTGTATTTGTTTGTTTATAATGTAAACAGCATTATTCATTCATCTGTAGTTAGCTAATAAGTTTAGACGCGGCGCGGCGGCTGAAGGCTTAGTTCTGCATACATTCAAAGTCATTACCGATGTTAGTGATAAAGTGCGACAATCGCTTACGTAACACCAGACAAGGTCCTATTTTATTGTTCAACTCAAGTACAGTGTCATGTCCTCATAATATCAGCTGTATTTTGTATTAAATAACTTAACATACAAAAATATACAAACAGTGATAAATATTGATGAATTTACCCAATTTGATTAATGTTACGCCTTAAATTAGAAGACGGACTACTGTCTTTTAAAAAGTAAAATAAAGAAGACACATGATTCTGTAATATATTAATATACAACAGTCACTTAATATACTAGAATTGAAAAAAAAAGACTGTTCGCACTCCGGGAGTGCCGGCAGAAGTGAAAACATTAATATTAACGTTGTGCATTTTTGATATTTTATAATTGCTATGGATTAATTTTGCACGAATAGCTTTTATTATTATCATTATAAGAGTACTACCATTTATGTGGTAGAATACAATAGTCTTGTGCTTAATCGGACATTTTTGGGTTCGCACTGTAATCGTACAATCCGCAAAATATACTAGTACACGTTATTAGTACTATTCGTACCTACATCCTATTAATATTATAAATGCGAAAGTTTGTATGTATGAATGTACGGATGTATGGATGTTTGTTACTCTTTCACGCAAAAACTACAAAGCCGATTACGATGAAATTTGGTATGTAGGTAGCTGAAGACCCAGAATAACATATAGGCTACTTTTTATCCCGGAGTTCTTGCGGGATTGGGACTTACGCGGGTGAAACCGCGGGGCGCAGCTAGTAAACTAATAGCAGTCTATGCTAAACCATGAAACTTCAGTACGCTACTTACTACTACGGCCACTTTATAATTTACCTC
>NJDD01000232.1:309932-327578 GCA_002245505.1 Calephelis nemesis
ACAAACAACTTTAGCGAACTCCGACAAACCACCCAACTTTCTTTCTAGGTTGATAACCTTCAAAATCTTACAACATTAAACTTTTAATGCGATTTGTTTTTACTTTATTTGTTGTATAAATTCGTTTTTGAGATTTATATTTAAAAGCAATAGCATAAGTGTCGTCGACATTTTAAGTAAATTCTGTCGACTCAACATAATATAATGTGAATAAATATTTAGGTTATTTTAAAAATACAGGGTCTTATTAACTGTCGCTTATTCTAATTTACTAGGTATAGCTACATGATCTATTTTACTACTATCTACTCGCCTTTTGTACTTATCTACAACATTGTCATAAATTTTATCTACTGTGTTTAATTACTGTTAGTGCTATATTACTATATTTTTCCCTTTTTAACATAGGAGGTATACATTTTCTTTGTGTGTTTTTTTATTTATTAGTCGACTCTTAAACAAAATTACATTTGAATAATGAAATTGCTTTGAAACTTTTTAAAGTTAGTATTCTACAACTAAGTATAATAAAAAGTTTAAATAAAAAAAAATATTATTGTTTTTTACCACTTGTCACAACTCTCGGTAATAATAGCATAAGCAACTCCACCTCTCCTTCGTCTATAATACTTATGTAGAATCAGTGGTCTATGATGGAGAAAAGAACGTGTTTGCTCATATTCACTTACTTTATATCTAGTTACACAGAATTAATAGTGTATACTTCTTCTGTTGTGTTTAAAGTTAATAGATAAATACCTACTAGAAATGTTCATTGCAACTTATGCGTAAAAATTTTCAAAATCAATGGAAATCCAACTATGAAACAAAATCTAGCAAAATATCAATACGATTTTTCGTTACCAAAAACAGCAACATCATTAAAAAAAGTAAGTAAGTATCTTCACGCCCATGTCCCCGAAGTAGTAGGCATAGACACAAAAAATGCACCCACGACTAGTCGAAGATACTCCACACGATCCCGGGTAACGTTATTTTTATTAGAACATTGAATAATATACACAGAGGCGATAACAATATCAATATATCGAAAATCTGAAATTTATACAATACCTATATAAAAATATAAACCAACCTAGGTAATTGATGGTCGCAAACCTANNCTTGATTTATTTTACTTTAACTTACACGCGTAAATATTGTCACATCGGTACCTGACTCTCTCTTTTTTACCCATAACGCAATTTTACCTGATAAGAACTTCTCGCTCCACGATTTGTTGATATTTTACATTCTAAATCTATGGTTTTCAATGTTAAACGTACCGTAACTAAGTTATGAATATGTAAAACCTATATTATATTTACAAATAATACATTTAGTTCAGTGCGTAAGATAAATATAAAAGTTTGTTGTTTTTCGTTGGTCGCCTAACTACATGGACCAACCGCGAGGCTCGGGTTCGATTTCCGACGGGGGCAGGCATTTGTGTAATGAACATTATATGCCTGCATTTCCGGGTCTGGGAGTTTATTAAATTTATTCTGTTATTTATTTAAGTATTTCTATGTATTAGTATCCTTGACTAACACTCATAACACAAGTATATAATTTGCTTAATTTGGGGTTAGTTTCAATTTGTGTAACTTGTCCAGGAACATTTATTTATTTATTATTATTTTTTTTTATGATATTGGAAGGCAACAAGCAGACCGATTTCCTGATGGTAAGAAATTTCCGCCGCCTAAAGACACCAAAGGTGGTATCCTGCTGAGGCCGGGATGTCAGGCCTTGAGCAAAAGTAAGTTTACCGGCTACCTTACCCTCCGAACCGGAACACGTCATGACGTTATGGCGGCAGGAATAGGTAAGGCGGTGGTACTAATTCGGGTGAGTCGCTGCGAAACTCTACCACCTAGTATACAAGCAAATATTACAAATCTTACTGATAGCGCCATCTAGTATCAGATAGTATCAGCTTTAGTTAAAGCTATAAATAATTGATTTTTTTTAATTATATTGAAAGGCAAAGAAGCAGTCAGATTTTCTGATGGTAAGAAATTCACGCCGCTTAGACAGTAAAGATGGTAATGATGCGTTGCCAACCTGAAGCCGGAATGTTAGGCTTATAGCAAAAGTAATTTTACCGCCTATCTTACCCTCCGAACCGGAACACGTCAACGGCAAGCGCTGACGTTATGGCGGCAGGAATAAGTAAGGCGGTGATACCAATCCGGGGGAGTCGCTGCAAAACTCTACCACCTAGTCAGATGTCAAGGTGATAGTGACGGTAAGCCTATGCTCGCCTTTTACGGGCTGCCTAGCAGGAAGGTGGTACCAACCCGAGCAAGTCGCTGCGAAACTCTACCACCTCGTAAAAGATTATCTTAATTTTTACTGTTAAAATTTTTAATTTTAATTTCTTTTAACCTTTACTAATTCATATCTACTCCATTTTATGACAGTGCCGATGGTAGTTTGCCCATCAAAACGATGTTTAAATATATTAGATGTTACACCACAGTGTAAATACCTAACGAGGAAATCATTTTAAAATGCATACTTCTGAAATAGGTAGTTCTAAATTTGTTACAGGGAATTTGCGCGTAGTGCTAGGATGCAGCTTGAGTGGAGCTGAAGTAGCATCGATCAACGTCGCTGAGAGGCGGCCGATACTAATGGGACTGCGACCAAACTTACGAGCACACTCGTGCACCTTATCTCTCTACAAATACGTGGTATTACACTTCAATTTAATAAAAAAGTGTAAAACACTTATATGCTATACTAACGACCTGGCCGGGCTTTGCTCGGGAAATAGAGTTTATATATATGTACATATGTGTAACTTAATCTTTATATATATAATTCTTCTGTGAGTGTGTATGTCACTGAATTCCTTCTAGACGACTGGACCGATGTTGATGAAAGTTTTTGTGCGTGTTCAAGGGAATTCGAGAATGGTTTAGATTTACAATTTGGTCTCCTGAATTTTTTTTTAATAACAAGTCGTTGTTGATTTTGGAATGTTTCACATCGGATCCGACAGACTGCGCTACTGTCGAAGCATTAATGTCAAGCGATACGAAGTTTGCTGGGTCAGCTAGTATAACTATAAGTAAATGGATCTGGAACATTTCCATTGGTCACCGAATCACACGTGAACAATTGGGTCATCTCGCCATTCTTTTGTAATGTTAGTTACTGCAAAAAAAAAGGTTCGTATAAAAAAAACAATATGCATAGTTAGCATAGGCAAATGTCTGTGGGATTGTCTAGAATGTTTATAAAAACAAATGCACATTTCCATTGAAAGTTACTTAACAACTGCCACCTTGTAAGAGAACGTCTTTCTTTAATTAGAATGTATAATAACTTTTCCCTAAAATGTTTATATATAGATATTCATCATCGCAGATTTTTTGTAGATCTAAAAAAAAAATATTCATACAAAACATTCATTGCATATTACTCCGGGCAAAAAAAAGTTTTTTTTTCTATTGTCTAATAAAAACAAAGTTGCCCGGGATAGGTTATGTGTCCGCTTTAGGTTTAGGTTTGCCAGGCGCTAGAGTGATATGTTTGCCACCTACTACATTGTGTAATTTAATATATTCAGTTAGTCCTGTGTGCCCTTGTTATACCACTGCCTACATCATCAGGGATATGGACGTAATTATACTTTACTCACTCATTGTTTTTTTTTTGCCTCCAGTTCTAGCACAATTTTAAGTAATGATTTGTTTAAGCCTTAGTCGCAAAACTCTAACCGTCCTTTTAATAAACATGAAGTAAATTACTCCAAGATTTAACCTGATATTATAGTCTTTTTGCGATGTGATTACTATACAGTCTATAATATCAATTTCAATTTTTACTCCTACGTTAGGCCATGTTTATTCATAAGACGGTCTGTGGCTATTGATAAAAATATACAAGTATGAATATAATACAGAAGTATTTGATTTGTATTTTTAAATGAAGAACCACATAACTTTAACTACTACTAGTTTAGTTTAGTTCTAGCCTTGTTGACGCTGTCATAAGCGAAACCAGTAGGCTATTAATTATAAAATACTAAAATATAAGTGATACGTACAACAGTACAAGTGTTTCTTGATTTAAAATTATGAATATTTGGAAGTTTTACCAAGCGCCGACGATGAAAAATATCAAATATATTTGATTTGTTGCACAAAAGTTGCAAATGTCTATAACGCGTGCCGGATAATAATCGAGATACCAATAGGTATCCGTGAAAATAATACAGATATTTAAAGACAGAATTTAAAAGAAAAGAAAATTGGAAAGTGCGATAAGAACTTAAACGGATAGCGAGCGTTCGTCAAAGGGATCACCCCGAACGTTCCATCCTTCTACGTCGAGCCATCGTTTAATATCCGAACTGTTACCGTCTTTTTACCACGTCGAGCGAAAAATAATTGATCGATTCCACCAGTGAGGCTTAATGGCGGTATGACGTGAACGGACGTCATGCAGTATTCGGTGCAGATGCTATTCCATAGATTTTTTACTAACATTAATTGAAAACCTTTATGCCCGGTTCCTATATTCAAAAAACGAGTCGTTTTGATTACGGATGGTTGTATTTTGTACGCTTAGTAAGATTACTAACAACGGTTGCTCGTTTCCGACTATTGATTCTAAACATTTTTTGAAAATATTGGTAACGCTCCGTTACTTTTGAACAAACTACGAATGGTTTAGCTGACGGATTACGATTCGTTGATTATAGGAACTGGGCATTAGCCAGTGTTTTGTATTAGCGTTTGATATATATATAGACACATAGACTTTAAATAATATCCACTGACTAATGACGACATGCTTTAGGGTAATATACTTTTAGATTACGCTAACAGGTGACGTTTTTATACTGGTGGTCTCATTGATAATAAGTGGAAGACCAGTTCCAAAATAATGTTACGTGATATTGCAGATAGTGTCATATCTATTTATATTTAGTACGACCAGATCAGTATACGTGAGGGATCTTGATTGATACATACAGATATACATAGATACATTTCATTGTAGTTACAAATATTAAAAAAAAAATCATGTTTGCTAGGTCTCGCGCTAACAATGAAATGTATTTGGTTAACAGTTTAGCTGATTAACTGATTCAATGCTAGTGTTTAATTAAAATAACTAGTGGTCACCCATTGGTTCAAATTCGACCATGATAAATTTTAATATCTTGTTGTGTTGTGTGAGAACGCCATCTTCATTTCTCAAGAACAACTACTTTATTTCCAAACTTTTTAGTGCGCTATCTGTGATTTTTTATCGTTATCATAAATATATTATTTGTTTGTGTGTGTCAAATGCATGTTAGTGTGAGTAATGTTTTATTTGTTGATTTAATGTACTTTATGAGCATTATTATTGAAAAATATTAGCGTTCTGCACTTCACATAAACTATAAGTGTGCCAAATTTATGCTCCTGCATCCGCACAGTTTTCGTAAAAAGGGGTTCAAAGTTTTACCATTACGTTTAATATATAATAGGTTGACTGAAAATACTGTATGACTGGTATTTTGACAAAGGATACATTAATTTACAGTGTCTTTTTTTAGCAAAACATACTCGGTAAGGGACTGTACTAATCTCTTTCCAATACAAATCAGTATAAATTTGAAGTTCTCTGCTATTTAGTCAGCAGTAATATTTCCCTCGTATAAAGAAGAAATTGTTTGCTATGCGGAACATCGATCAGAGTCGCTGGCGTAGTTTCGTCCGCCGGGAACCGGGGTACCGCAATTAATTAACGTCGTTCCGCTGATGACCGCTGCAAAATGCATTTTTAGCGACCGTCCACCTGGGGCGCCGGTTTTTTACTTGTTTATCGCTACACGAAACGGTTGATTGACTTGTACTAAGCGAAGTGTACACTCGATGACAAATTGCGATATAACTTGTCCTTATCACCGATCGCCTGTCGAAATAATTAAAGCCTCAACACCCATTCGTCACGAATTACGAGTAACCACTTAATTTACATCGCATTAATCTTGTTTTTGGAAAAGGAAAGGTCGGTCTTACCTTTTACACAAGAATTGTAAAGACATAGTAAGTAGATAGTAAACAGAAATGCACAAAAGGTGGTCTTATTTCTAAGTGTACAGATTTCTTCCAACCAACCCAAATATAAATCGAAGGTAATCGTGTAAAATTCTCAAACTAATCAAATAATCTAAACACAAAAAAATGTGATTTTACTTTGAAATACTGATTTCAGCCACCGTTTATTTGGGCTTCTGGAAGGAATGGCGTACAGTTTGCAGAGATAGCTCATACAAGCATAGCATTACAGAAAGTGAAAGTTGAGTAAAGATACTATACGGCTGTAAAAAGTGTAATATTTAAAAGTTCAAATATGATTTTTTTCCGTCAAATATTGATGATTTTTTTAACATCTAAGTTTTTTTATAATACCAAAACTTCTCATGCCTACATAAAACAGATTTACATCAAATAAATCCGCTCATTAGTCCAACTTCTAGGCATTTTTTTTAAAAATGTATATGGCAGACTAGTTCTTCTTATTTAATAATTTTCTAGGTTTTTCTAACCTTTAGCTAGGTGTTAGAGTTTTGCACCAGGTGTAATAAATACCGCCTTTTAAGTCAGAAAATATTTGTAGAAAAAAATGTAACAGCTATTATTATCGATAGACTAACGTATAACCAACTGCTAGGTGCAATTATTTTTAATGTTACATTATTTAAATCACAGAAACTGCTTGACTTTTGGACTTGGAATTTGCTGGAAAACGAATCGGGAAGTGGGAAATGTCAAAAACGGATTTTTGAAATTTCTTCCACTAAGGGGACAAAGTGAGGTGTTAAAATTTGGGCGAAGTTCTATTAATTTCGAAGTTTACTGATCGCAACAATCATGCCAAGACTTTATGACAGGCAGAAGAACATAGGCTTCTTCTTATTTTGTTTTCTTAATGATTTCTCCTGAAAGAGCTACATAACATAATACTCAAACAAAACCACAGGTAACAGCCGGTATAACAAAATAAATTCGTTTACATACATACATATCTTCATGGCAAATCCCTTATGTGGTAAGCAGAGAGTATCGAGTGTCAGACCTCATGACCCTGACAAACTTAATATACTTTAACCAATTTAATGCAATGACATAAGGTTTTTAATGTTTTAAAACTTTACTATCTAAAAATGATTGTACATTGAAAACTAAAAAGCTCGTAACCTACAAATTCATCTTGATATCATAGTATTGATTTTCTCGCAAGTTATAATGGAGGCTCGATACGCTAGGCACACTAGACCTAGGTCGGAGGCTAGGCCTTTTGAGATACGCGGCCATTGTCGGTCCATTGTCACTGAGACAATACCTATTTCAACACCTCACAATGGCTAGAGTTAGCTTTGTGAAAAATTAACGCGCAACTGCGTGTGATGCCAGATTTAAGTTATAACGTCCATACAAATTTGACACAATGAATAAGCGACGGTGACGTCTACTTGAAAATTCCTTTGTTATTTTTAATTGTTAGTACCACTTTTTGCACCCAAGATTACGCTACAAATATATTACTTGCACCAAATATTACTTAAATACGTCCTCCTCATTTTAAAGTCGATTCCCCAATGTCGGGATTCGTGACCTTGATATCTTGATAACTGATATGATTTTCAGTAAAGTGGATGGCTTTAGCTATCGCAGTATTAAATGTGGTACGGATTCAATCGGCCATGGCATAGGGCATCTGCCTTTCAGCCCCTGCCTTCAACGTTTCGAGTGACAATGAGTTATTCATTACTAGTAGCCCACCCCGGCTTCGCACGGTTATAAAATATACATGTAAACCTTTCTCTTCAATCACTTTATCTATTAAAAAAAGCAGCATCAAAATCCGTTGCGTAATTTTAAAGATTATACATAGGGACAGAGGAAGCCACTTTATTTTATACTATGTAGTGATTACCAGTAGATTGCGAGCTATGTGACTAAAGAATTCGAACATCTTTCAGAGACACGTGTTCAATAGTCTTGATCTTTTCAAGTATTGACTTACGGCCAATGTTAATAATATTTCTCTTATGATGGATTTCAAGCAATCTAGATAGCTGCGTATCCGCCGGCCTATCCTATACCTAATTGCCATATATATCATGTCCACAGATATGTTATTGGCAAGCGATAACTTAAAAATAGATCAAAATATCAATCTTGGACAGCAAGTTTTGGATTAGGATTGATTATTAACATTGGGCGTTATTCATCCTGTTTGCCACCCATGGTCTCGTACCTATAAACAGTATTTCCTTTCAGCGGCACATCTCAATGAGTTTGCGATCAACAAATTTAACTTTTTTATTAAAAAAACTAAATTATTCTAAAGCTTAACAAGCTTTAACTTTGACTTCAACCTTTTTTGTTCTTTTAAGCTCAAAACTTGTACTTTAGCCTACGTAAATGACGAGTCCATGTTTCGGCGCCGTGCAGGAAAATGAAGGAAACGAGTGAGTTGACTAACGACTTAAATACAACAAACTTAAATATGATAAAAACTTTTTTCATAATTAGAAAATTGGAAAACCCAAATTTTCTTTTTGTTGCCCGACTCGGGATTCGAACCCGGGACCTCATGCAGCCAAGTACGAATGATGAGGAACGCTAGAACACAGAGGAGAAAATGTAGTCTACCGAAAATTCAGGTGGTTCAGCTTGATGTCATGTCATGGTCATGCAATTGTACGATGGACGTGTACTGTACTTCCGGTTCTAAGTGTTTTCTTAATTTATTTCTGTATCTACGTGTATATTTTTTTGCACATACTGGACGTACACTCTAAACATACCCATATAATTAGTTTAATTTTTAATCAGAATAGTACTTGATACCTTCTGCCTTCCCCGTAATGAAATGAATAAGAAGATATAAAACTATGTTAAATTAGTTAAATTAGTACATGTTAATAGATAACTATCAGCCCGCCTCTTACTCACTGCACGGGTGGACACATTCCTAATTTCTTGTAGAAGTGGCGAAGCCTATATTTACAAGGGATAATGTGGGCTTCTGACGATACAAGAAGTTTCTAAATAAGTTTAGTAGTTTCAGAGCTATTCAATACAACCAAACTAACATTCAAATATTTTCTCTTTATAATATTAGTATAGATACGTTATCTATTTATTGAAAAAACGAATGAAAATGCAGGTTTTTGAAATAAAATAATTTTACAGAATATTAACAAGTTTCCACTGCGTACTGAGTATGGAAATAAAATCGCTGTAACATACAGATCGACTAAGTGTTGTCAAATCAACTCTTTTAGAACTAAATTTAGGTCTAACTCAACATAATCATCTCTGAAAAAATGTGTTTAGCACTATAGCTCCTTTCTATAAGTATTTTAACTCTCTCTAAAACTATAAATTTTCTAACTACTAGCATAAAATTACTAATGCGTGTATCCAAATTAAAAATTTCACACAAACTTAACGCAGCTTTAGGCTAATGGGGAATAGTCTAGGATCCTGATAGAGTAGAGCAATCTGTCGTTTATCGAAATTATTTTGTTAAATAACTATAGACAATTTTTTTTTCTATATTGGATTAGAGTGTTCTGCGGATAAATTGATTGATTGTATCGTCAACGAAATATCTAGAAACAAGCCAAAATTCCGAAGATACCACAAAAATGCTGAGATAAGTGGATAGATGAGGCGCTTTTCCAATGCTGGTTGAATGAAGTTAGTAACCAAAAACCAAAGCACATTGTAGTCATTGTCTCTGCAATTTAAATGCAACCTAAATGAAAAAAAACTGCAGATATATTTTCTTCTCGACAGCAAGTCGTATCTTTCCAATCCTTCTTTTCTTTTCTAAGCTTCTTTAGCCACACACTTCTGTCTTGCCAATAAATCATCTAGGACTTAATTTAAAATGAGTTTAAAAAGCGGTATAAAGCTACATCGAACTAAGTGTATTGCAGTAATGAAAATGTTTTGGCGCCACATGTCGGTTCTATTAAAAAAAAATTAAGTAACTTTTTTCAAGTAAATAAAATAATAAATAATTAATATCCCTGGACTCAACTTACACAAATTGAATCTAACCCCAAAGTAAGCAAATTATATACTTGTGTTATGAGTGTTAGTCAACGATACTAATACATAGAAATACTTAAACAGATACCAGAATAAATTAAATAAACACCCAGACCTGGAAATGCAGACACCTAAATGTTCATCACACAAATGCCTGCCCCCGTCGGGAATCGAACCCGAGCCTCGCGGTAAGTCGATGTAGTTAGGCATATACGCTAGCCACTCGACCAACGAGGCGGAAGGATAACTTAAGTAATCTCACTCTTTTTGTTCAAATCTTTTAGCTCTCTCTTTTAGCTCTTTTTCAGATGTTATCTGGCTCCTTTTAAAAATTGGAGTTGACAACAGTGGATGGACAGAAATGACAAAAAACGGAATATTATAGATACAACATATTTGAATCTATAATTATTCCGTTTTCGACCGTTGACTATGGAACCCTAAACACGGCAAAATTGTTTGCTATCAGCAAAAACAGCAGCAGCAGCCAAGAATCAATTCATTTAGTTTCAGTCTAAATACGCCTATTGTAGCTCTCAGGGATTTACCCAAGCTCCATTTTATATTACGATACTTTTCATTTTGCAGACATTGACAAAATCCATCGGCCAATTTTTAATGTCAATATATTGATGATTTTATTAAAAATTTAAAAATAAATTTATTTTTGGAGTTGTTGATTTGTTCTTCTTTTATATCGCCATGGAGCGATGTCATAGTACAATGTTTGTGTGCTCAGAAGATAGTCAAAAGACTAGAGGTAACATAAGCTACTTTTTATCTCGAAATAAAAACGGGTTCCTGCAGGAACATATAATCTTTTATACAAACTACATCTTCCAAAGAAACATATATTTGAGATAATATTCCCATACTTTCTAACAGTTAAACATAATTAATGTCTCCATTATTTCTAGACTAGATGTGTCTGTGACTTCGTCCTCGCGAAAATTAAATTAAAAAATTAGTAAGTATTCACTTAATTTACTTGCACTGTTGAATGTTTTTAAAGTAAAAATAGCTTAAGTTATTCATTATTACAGCAGCATCAAATGCTTCAGAGATAAGCCGGAACGTACAGACATACTAAAAAGTTATCTTGGTACGTATATACATTCATATGCATAAAGTAAAATGCTGTTATTTAATTTTACAACCGGACACTCCAGTTTCATTTGTTTGTATATATAGTCAATAAGCTGAAAAAAATATACACAATTTTTTTTTGTAGTTAACACTTGCTATCTACAATATACTTTATTTAAAACTTTCTGTTACATTGTAGCCAACCGGTTTCACTTTTTACAGCATCATCAGGGCTTTGAAACTAATGATGATGCTGTAAAAAGTGAAACCGGTTATCTGGAAAGTAACAGAAAGTGTTAAATAAAGTATATTGTGGATAAGTACAAGTGTTAACTAAAAAAACGTGTGTATACAATGAAATTCCACCAAGTGCCGACGATAGCAAGTATAGATTCTGTAAAAAAATTATGCTAAGGATGAATCAAAACAAAACTTATAAACCTTGATTCGTTGATTTCAATCAAAGCCAAAAAATCATCTCAACTTTTCGCCGTATTGTCATCCCTTGCTGTGTTGGTAATCTGCTTCGTTCCTAGGAGTCCAGTTCCAAAGAGAAGAACGTTGGTGTTTCTCAACTGTTACCATGACCAGCTATCACTAAATTTTTGACATTTCTCCTGATTTGGTACAGGCGTCTTAGTTATTCCTGCCAACAAAACGCTAGTAGCATTGTCATGTTTTGATTTTGGAGTATAGGGTAAAGGTTACGCAGAACTCACGTGGAGTAAAACTTACTCAGAAGGCTAAGGCTATCGATATCTATTTAGGTAAGTTGTCTTAAATCCAGATTAAATGCAACATCATATAAATAAACTTGAGTATTAGTTTTGAGGTACCTCCCTGGTAGACGATCCCGACCACACAGTCTTACATGTCTTTGTAATCCTCCAGTTCCTTTAAATAACTATTACATAGGCTATTTATTCTACCTTAGATTTTAAGTGAAAGTAAAAAAATAGAAATATAAAATGCACTATAAATTTTAACGCAATGTCAATTTTTTTTAACCCAGGAACGTGCAAGTGTTTTTTTCAAATAAATTCAATATCCTGATTTTCCTCTTCTACGTGATTTCTTCTTCTCCTGGGAAACGGTATTTTTTAGCGTATTGCGTAATATAATTTTTTTAATGTTTTAATTTTATAAATCATTATTTTAGTGACATAATTATGCAAATAAAAAATAGCACGACAATACGATACTCAACTTGTGATAAAAAATAAATTTGTAAACATAGAAGTAAATACTCATATACAACTGCTATTAAGTTAAACAAGACTTAGAAGGTAAAGTATGTTTTCAATGAGCTTCAACTATTTATCTCCCACGTAAGGTCAAATAATTAACAAGATTTTACGATCGTGTATTCAGTATTGGCATGGCAACTATTTTCGATCGTAAAAGCCAGCTAGCTAGCAGAGATTATAGGCTGAACTTGACTTACAATTACGCAGGTCAAATGTAGATACACTCAACACGAAAACTTTGTGATTTTTCTTCACACAGCCTACATAGAAACCTAGGAAGTGTAAACTTTGTGGGTTTTCTTCACAAAACGTACAAAGAAACCTAAGAGGTATAAAGTGCCTATAATATGGTCAAAAGGTTAATATTTTTGTAAGTCATATTAAACAAAATCATATTTCTTTAGTTAAATTTTGTTATTCCATAATTGATTTTCTTTTCTTTTCATCGTCGGCTCTTGGTGGAAATCTATTGTATAAGTATACACTTTTATAAGGTCAACTTTCATAAAGTGTAAAACTACAAAGTTTTCACAAATTTACACTTTATTGTACATTTGTACTTTATATTATACGAGTATTTAACCAACCGGTTTCTCTTTTCACAGCATCATCAGGGCTTTATAACTAAATATATGTAATTAGTCTTTAAAAAAAGATTTATTTATCTTTAGTCATATGATGTTTTCGAAGTGAAACCGATTGGCTAAATTATAACCTTAAGTGTTTAATAAAGTGTATTGGGGAAACGTAGAAGAGTTTACCCTATAAAATCCTTTATTTTGTAATCATATATTTCTTTAACAGAACTGTGTAACTATAAGACAGACCTTTTGAAGAAATCGATGAAAAATATTCAATTAAATGAAAAAAAAAATGTTTTAAATCCTCGATAACTTAAATGGTTAGTGCATCACAGAAGAAGAGACCGACATGAGCTTTTTTCTTTCTTTAAAAATTGTAAAAATTTAAATTATTTGTCACTGTTTAAGACATCTTGCCATACCACCGCTTTACTATACATAAGTATCTGTCTGGCACCTGTTAGTAGAGTAGATCAAACTAGCAATACATAGCCAAGTATTGTCAATTGATATTATATTATCTACCACAGACTAATAAATATTTGGAAGGCAAACAAGCAGACGGATGTTCTGATGGTAAGAAATTCACGCCGCCTAGAGACACCAAAGGTGGTAATGGTGCGTTGCCAACCTGAGGCTGAGATGTAAGGCCTCGAGTAAAAGTCAGTTTACCGGCTACCTTACCCTCCAACAGGAATACGTCAACTGCAGACATTGACGTTATGGCGGCAGGAATAGGTAAGGCGGTGGTACCAATCCGGGCGAGTCGCTGCGAAACTCTACCACCTAGTCAGATATCACGGTGTTAGTGACGGCGAGCCTATGCTCGCCTTTTACGAGCTGTCTGGCAGGAAGGCAGATGGTCTATTCTATAAAGGAGCCCTGACCAACACGGGGGAAAATGTGAAACTGATTGCCTTCTAAATGTAACAAAAAGGCTGTTAATTCATTTTAGATCATTATGTCTATACTTTGTGCTTAAATAACATAGTCTTGCAAAGGATACAAGGATTAAAAAGAACTTTTTAAATATTTTTTTTGGATAATTAACAAGTTGTAGAAGAATTACAAAATGAGAGAATTTTATTACAAAATAAGAACAGAAATGAGGTAGGTATATTTTTCTATTAGAAATCTATCTAAGAAATATTAATTTTGCCAAGTTTGATACTAAAATGTCGAATCTAAATTGTAAAATGTACAAAAGACTTACTCAAGTTTTGCTTCGGTGAGAAAGTAAAAGAAAGAAGAAGACTCCTTTCAATTTTGTTTGTTGTAGTTTCTGATTTTTGAGTTATCTGTAAATATATTTTCTCTTCATTTTATATTCACATACTTTTTTTGTTTCCATCTATCTTTATGGTTATGGTAGGATCATTGCAAACCTTTTTTTCTTTAAAATGAGAACATACAAAATTTGTACAGACTTTGATAATGGATATACTATTTCGACAGTTCCATTTAAAAATTATCAGACAAATTATTCGATTGGTTTACTTACTTAAATAGGACCCGGCAGCTAAATTGTATATAGTGTAGGTATGTCCAAATTTCGGATTTCCTAAATCTACCGGCCCATATACCCGCCGATTCGAAACATACAATGTAATTTGGAGGCAAGAATGGGAAGGCGGTGATCCTACCAGGCAAATACTGCGCAGCACTCTTCCATAAATGGAGCTGCACCTAATAAAACATTTAACATAAGCTTACCTTTTACCATTTGCCAAACTAACAGGCAGATAACTTGGTCTTCATCTCAAACATCAGTATGTGCTCGGTGTAGTAAAGACAAGACCACCGCCCATCACGAATATGATCCGGGTTCGCTGAGTAGCGAGTAGTGACGAGCATAGGTTGTTACCGACAAGCCCACTGGTGGTAGAATACTGTGCAGCAACATGCCTGGGTAGGGATCCACCGTCTTACCCATTTCTGTCGCAATAATGACTTTGTTGTATTCCGGACTGGAATACAACAAAGCTAAAAAAATACCGGCTACCGACTACCGGGTAGGGTATTTTGGTATTTAGGGGATTGGCACAATTATCCTTACATCACGCCTACAGGTCAGCGACGTACCTATAACATCAATGGTGTATAGGCACGCTTGTCTTTTACCATCAAGAGACCCATGTGCTTGTATGCTGATTTCTCAAATAAAAAATGAGAAAAATAAATAAACAAAATTTAAATTATGTAATATACACAATTTAAGTTTCGTCGTCGTTTTTATTATGTTAAACTATTGTTTTCGATGTACCCCGATGCCCTTTACATATCTAATCCCGTACCCACCACTTATTTTAAAAGTTCTACAAGCTTATAGTTGTATACCTGAGAGTTTAATGAAAGTCAGTAATAGTAATTACTCAGCGACAATACAACGTGGGAAAACCCAGTAACGTGGTTAGGTGGCCGTTAACGTCATAACGTGGATCCATTTCACTTAACTGTAGTGCACGCATTTAGCTTGTGTTCTTGAAATATGCAAAGCGCACTCACGAACTGGCGCGGACTGCAGGTAATAGCGCGTGAGATGCTCTGAGAAATGGGGAAATTTAGACCTAACCCACTCCACTAGTAATTTTATACGGATACGTTGGGATTGCTGTACAACGATTCGTTTGTTATTGCAATGTATATATTAATATAGTACTGGAAGATTAACTAACTAATGCATTTTATGACACGTCGCCTATAACAAGAGGTGTTAAGAAATCATTACCAAAATAGTCAAAATAGAGTCTTCTTTTTTCTTTCTTTAGATTTTCGCCTTCACGTTAGTATTTAGCCATTAGTGAAGTAGAAATTTGCATCGAATTTTATATCAATTTCAATTAATTATAATTAGTCATCAGTCATAAGTCGTCAGGAAGTCATGTCAGGCTCTTGGGTAAAGCGGAGGCTCATTACAGCTCTGTAATGAGATTTGAAGGCAACGAGGAAATACACGATACGCTAATTTCTGAATGATTACGTCATTTGTGCTCTTTCACTGAACAAAATTGTACAAAATGCCACCAAAATTGACTAATTTCACTTAATATTAGCACGAAATTCAATAATTATGAAAAAACTTCGACCATCTTTTCTCTCGACGGCGCCAAAACTCCCAAACTAGAGTCTAATAATACGTACGTAATGTAAGTGACTTGTTTAGAGCTGATTTCACCGATTGTATTGAAAATTGAGTTTAGTAAATCTCATCAGTTGTCATCCCGTTCATAAGCTACTGCAAGTACAATTAGTACTCTTTTAAAATTGACCAAATTCTTAACCCTATCTTCTAAGAAACTACTTATCACGTAAAGTGGTTGTATCAATACATATTCTGTCATAATCTGTCTGTCTATTCGCGATATACTTGAAAAGTACTGAACGGATTTTCATTCGGTTTTCAACAATAGATAAAACAATTCTTGAGGAAGGTTTTACTGTATAGTAAGTTTATGTTTTGTACAAACTAACGATATTACAACGATATTAGTTCAATATGTCGACAAAAAATAAGCCGATCGGGAGGTTTTCTTCGAAAACGCTGCCAAAACCTTTTGAGTTTAACAAAACAATGTATGGTGGGATTTTTACTCTTCAATAGATCTCAAAAAAAGTAAGCAGTGGTATATGTCTATCTTTAAAGAATAACCCACAATTACTGTTTTTTGTGTTTACTTAAAACAGTAAAATGAAGGGTTGCTTTAGAACATATTTTTAACCATACAGTATTAACCCTTAATCAAATAAATCTGTTAGATACTTTATGCGAGTAATTTAGATCAAAATTGAGGGCGGGCAGCTAGTAATAAAATATTTACAACAATAAAACTTTCTTTGACAATGACATTGACATGATTGACAATTGACTAAACGCGTTTTTACGTAGATCGCGTTTAAATTTGGACTCCTTTGCAGAGTAGACCACCTGCTATCCTGCCAGGCAGCTCTTAAAGGGCGAGCATAGGCTTACCGTCACTAGCACCGCGACATCCTACTAGGAGGTAGATTTTCGTAGAAACTTGCCTGGATTGGTACCACGGCCTTACCTATTCCTGCCGCCATAACGTCAGTGTTTGCCATTGACGTGTTCCTCTTTGGCCGTTAAGGTATTCGATAAACTTACTTTTGCGTGAGGCCTAACATCTTGCCTTTGATTGGCAACGCACCATTACCACCTTTTGTGTATCTAGGCGACATAAATATCTTACCATCAGGATATCCATCTGCTTATTAGCCTTCCAATATCATAAAAAATATTACGGTGAAATCCATCCTTTGACCGCCAGTGTGGAACGAATGACTGGTAGGCAGTATTTTCAAAACTTATTTCATCAATATATTTATTTGTGTGTCAAATGCATGGTAGTGTGGGTAATGTTTCATTTATTGATTTCATGAACTTTAGAAGCATTATTATTGAAAAATATTACCGTTCTGCACTTCTCCTACGCATAAACTATAAGTGTGCCAAATTTTATGCTCCTGCGTCCGTGCAATTTTCGTAAAAAGGGGTTCAAAGTTTTAGCGTCACGTATTAATATATAGATAAGATGACATAATTATTTATCATACCTGCATTTTTAAGTTTAAACTATTAGGAGTTTCAACTGCTTCTTTTAAATTGCAATAAATAAAAAAAGGTTGAGTTAA
>NJDD01000235.1:9941-20651 GCA_002245505.1 Calephelis nemesis
CGCCTGGTTTGGTACCACCGCCTTACCTATTCCTGCCGCCATATCGTCATGACGTGTTCCGGTTCGGAGTGTAAGGTAGCCGGTAAACTTACTTTTGTTCGAGGCCTAACATCCTGACCTCAGATTGGCAACGCACCATTACCATCTTTGGTGTCTCTAGGCGGCGTGAATTTCTTATCATCATGAAATCCGTATGCTTGTTTGCCTTCCTATAACATAAAAAAAATATCATGAGATCCATATGCTTGTTTTGCTGACATCAGATAAAAATCTTTAATAAAGGGTAGACAAGAGCCTTTATTATTACTATTTATTGGCCCGGTCCTCCGGATTTTCAGGTATTTCCCATAACCATTACTTTACAAAGCTTTGTTATATAAAAATAATATGTTTTCCTACCAGCCAACAGACAGGAATATAAATGAATATAATATAACCCCGTGCTTCTATAAAAAATTGTCAAGCTAGGTATATTTCTTTGTTGTATCAATAATTAAAGCACTGTAAAACTTCAAAAAACTGTCATATTTAGTATTAGGTCAGCTATTTCATTAAAAAAAATATCCCTGGACAAGTTACACAAATTGAATCTAACCACAAAGTAAGCAAATTATTTACTTGTGTTATTTGTACTAGTCAACGACACTAATACATATAAATACTTAAATAAATACAAGAATAAATTTAATAAACACCCAGACCCGGAAATGCAAACACCTAAATGTTCATCACACAAATGCCTGCCCCCGTCGGGAATCGAACCCGAGCCTCGCGGTTGCTCGATGTAGTTAGGCGTCTACGCTAGCCACTCGACCAACGAGGCGGTCAAATTAGGTACCACATTGTGATTTGGTAATATTTTTTTAGAAAGACAGTTAATTAGTTTCAAAAAAACCTACATAAATTTTATATAGATCCTCCCAGTAGTTTTGAGTCATTCTTAACCCTAATACCTAATTAAAACAAGCTTCTGCTTTTAGGATAATTTATTTTGTCTAGTATTAGATACGTTTTTATATTTTTAAGAGCACGATTGTACAGTATCTCGCCAAAACTTGTTCCATTCTTGAAGGTTGTCTGGAAGAGATCGCTGACTTGGCGATAAGGCCGCCTTTGTGTATCTTATAATTTTAGTTTTATTTGATGTATTTGTAAATTATTTGTATTTGGTGCACAATAAAGAGTTGTTGTATTGTGTCCACAGATACGAGTATGTACATAATTATATAAAACATAAAAAAACACACGATAAAATTAACATGAGACTACTTCGGACTCTTATTCTATCTTTTTAAAAATAACCTTCAAAATTGGTTTATTATATGTATTGGCCAAGTATCAGCGTAACAAACATACAAAAAAAATTGTCTCCGTCTGTTTTAGTCATTAAAAAATCGAATCATAATTGGCGTAAATATAACAACATATCTAAGAATTGAGAACCTTTGTAAAAACTCTGTCAACCTTTATAATGAATAACTAAAACTTTTACTGCTTGTAATATATAAAGCCATTTTATATCACGAGGTAAGTAAGCAGAAAATTCTCTGTGCAACGCTAAAATAGTAAATTTCAAAGAATTTGGGTTCTATGTTCGCTAAACGTGCTATAAATTTCGGTGGTAAGGGATGTCGGCCCTTATCTAGTGGGCATCATAATGTATAAGGCAAGGGACACATGTACGGCGCTGTAATACATTATTACCATCGTGCTAAAAAAAACTTCTTAACGATTATTGTAATTATCTTTTGCGTTGTATTTTAAACAGTTGTATGGTTTATATAATTTTTAAAACGGTAGTATTTAAAATTAAGTAAATATTGCGATATTTTAACAAACATTATTTTTTTTTATTTATGTATAACGAAAAATGTACCTAAATATTAATTTCAATAAAGGTGCAACACAAACTCTTAAGAATTTTTCTGTACACCAACAAGTCAAGAAAGGTTTTAACAAAAACCCAATTACGGGTATTTTTTTCTCTGAACAAATCGTTGTAAATATTATTATATCTTGTGGACATTGATCGACATGATTCTTGACTACGTTTCAGTTTTCGTTGAGGGTTATTGAAAATGTTTAATTTTAGTGTATTGTAACGTTTTATTTATTAATAGAAAACATATTTGTTTATTAATTTAACTAAATTTTGAAGTAGCTTATCTCTCCCGCAGGTTAGATATTGAGACAAAAAGTAGCCTAGAACCTCAAGTTGTCTTTATATATAAAAAGCTTATTTTGTCGAACTTTGCTGTGACGTGGTGTGAAATAAGGACAAAAACAATCTAAATAATACTGTTTTTACATAAGTATGGATTTATAATCAATTATATTTTTATACAGCAGTGGTCTTGTTCATATAGACTTATTTCACCTTTGCCCTCCCTCACAAGTTGCCAAGCAGGAAGATAGATAATCGGCTCAACACAGGAAACTTGTTGAAAGTCAGAACTAACTTCACCTTTCGAGGAATTCATATCGTGATCAAGTTTTAGGAGTATAGAAATCTGTTATGTCTTCTTTAAGTTATTTTTATGGTTTGCCAATATACATTAGTTATAAAGACTAAAAAATAAAAAAAATCCCAGCTTCGATAGGTTTGCTATTTATCTTATTGTTGAAAAAAGTAATACCTTCGGCTCATCATGGGCACTCCGGTTCTAACTCTACGTATTTCGTTCGTGGTGCAGGTGTGAAGATACTTAGTCATTAACTTTTTGTTTGTATTCTTTCGAATAAGAAAACCTGTTATCATACAATGTTATAGAAATCTTAAATATTTATATATTAATCCTTTCCAACCTCGGCACTTAGTGAAACTCCATTTGTAATTCATACGACAACTATGAATGCGAAAGCATGTCTATCTATCACGTTTACAATGCTAAATTACTAGAATGATTTTGCAGTAGTGGTACTCAGGTAATTCATACAAAGGCTACTTTTTGTTCAAAAAGCAACTTCCAAAGGGGTAAAATGGGGAATGTAACTGTTCTATGATGAAAAAATCGTTGCTGGACAGGTTATTGCCATAAAAATACACATTTTCTGATTTACTTAGTCTGTTTTGCTCTTAAATTTTTACGAAATTAGACAATCGGTTTTGATTTTTTTAATAATTCAAATTATAATAACATAGTTCTGAAGATACTGTAAGACGAAACCAATTATCTAGTTTTGCCAAATTAGAAGATTTAAATATATTAGAAAATGAAACCGTGCAAGTTAATTCTTATATTTGAAATAAAATAGTATTATTTTTCCGAAATAAAAGAATGTATTCATACAATATCATTAAAAGGACTATTAACGCGAGAGCCTGTTCTCACCTTAAAAACCCATTATGGTACATACATTTTCCCTAATGAGTAAAAATATTAATAGCTACAGTATTAATTACTGTAGTAAGAGTAATTTATTGTATAACCAAGGCGAGCTTAATCGCTAGTAGATCGGACAAGCACCGTCGGTATACCCACATCATCGAGAATTAGCACGAAACAGATATCGTCGTAAAAAGGACCCAAAGTTATGTTAAAAAAACTTGATCGGCTGAAGTGTAACGTGTCAAACTTTGTGTAGTCATTAAAAGGTGATTAACAAAGCGTTCACGACAACATAAACCAAAAAAGCCACATAAAACATTAATGCCTCTACCTTTATTCTAAATACGTAAATTGTCTCTCACCTTAATGTTGCTGCCAAACCATAAGACCGCCTTTGAATACCATAAATTAAACATTATAATATTTTAAGTGTGAAAATTTTCCCCGTGTTTGTCCGGGCTCCTTTGCAGAATAGACCATCTGCCTTTCTTGCCAGGCAGCTCGTAAAAGGCGAGCATAGGCTTATCATCACTAACACCGTGACATCTGACTGGGTGGTAGAGTTTCGCAGCAACTCGCTCGGATTGGTACAACCGCCTTATCTATTCCTGCCGTCATAACCTCATGACGTGTTCTGGTTTGGAGGGTAAGGTAGCCGGTAAACTTACTTTTGCTCGAGGCCTAGCATCCTGACCTCAGGTTGGCAACGTATTTTAATTTCATCATTAACATCTTTGGTGTCTCTAGGCGGCGTGATTTTTTTACTATCAGGAAATCCGCCTGCTTGTTTTCCTTCCTTTAACATTAAAAAAAATATCTAGTGTTGTAACGATTGATGGACAATAAAGTGAAATTATTTTTTCACAAATAAAAATGCAATTAATACTATTTAATAAAATTATGTGGAAACATTCATCAATCTGACGATAATCAGAACCTATCTACAAAGAGCGGTCTACGTGCGTAGAAGCTGTTAATATGGTGCGTCGTGATTCCTGATTCGCGCATTAAATTCTTACTATTTATGAGATTATGATATATTTGATTTTCAATGCAATCGTTAGCTATCAAATGATTGCAAGCATGTTAATCATTTGCATTTCTGTGAGCAAAACATTTTTGACGTGACAACATCTTATAATTCGATGGAGCCGGCTGCACGTACCAAAAAACATGACACATGCGGCGTTACCTCGCTCTGAGGCGTGCCATTTAAGGCTTGAAGTGTTAGCAAAAGCATGGAACGAGTGACAAAGAGGCACAATCGGCCTCCGTTCTTATGATGTTGTCACGTTTAACTATCGTCAATAAACCGACTTTAAAGACAACCGCTTTTTTCATAACTTAACTCCCAGATTCCGTCTCGGGTAAACAAACTTTGAATGTTACTTTAAGTCCATGTAGCTACTCGTATATTTCTGTTTGCGGTTATACTACTAACGAAAACCTGATTTCATTTCTAAGTTTTGCTTAATTACTCTAACTGACCTCTCTTTCTTATAGTCATGTGACGTCAGTTAACAAACTAACAAATTAACAGAGGTCCGTACATTAGATTGAGTGAGCTTCAAGTTTAGATCCTTTACCCAACGATAACAATACAATACTCGACGAAATAGGTTTACCAACAGTGCTTGCCCACTTTATGGTACTTACTGCAAACTATTGTACCTATATTTGCCATTTTCATTTTTGAAGTAAAATGCACTGAATACAAATTATCGCACATTTGTTTACCGTTCGCCGATAAAACTGTGTTTAAAGAACGAAAAAAACGGAGCTATTATATAACGCCCGGCAAAGGAGACTATTTATGTGGAAGCTAAATTGGTTTAGAAAACTCTTTTGTAACAATTTAGACACAGAACTGCAAAAATAAACTTTGATTGTTTTATTTTTACAAAAATCTAATCCAGAATGTCAGAATCGCTCTGTGGTAAAACGGTTGCGGTTTAGTTTTAGGAGTTGACTTGAGGTCCCTGGTTCAATTCTTGCATCAGGCAACGAAAAGAAAATTTGGTTTTCCAATTTTCTAATTAAAAAGACGTTACTCAGGATTGGATATTAGTGACTTTGTGTCTTCGGCTAGTCGTGGATGCCCTGGTTGTGCTTCTGCCTACCTCTTTGAGGATATGAACATGCAAAAAAATATTTTTAATTCTTTTTTTAATCCAGAATGTTTGATATATTAAACGTAGTATAATTGCAAAAAGTCAGTCTCTCTACGTCAACTATGTCATCAATATATTATCTAATTAAACAAGAATAAGCAGTAATAGTTATAAATAAAAAGGTGTTGTGATGAGGATACTAAATCGGTATCATTATTTTGTTTTACTCTGTTATTAATATTACATAAGTACATCTACAAGTATCTTCACACCAAGTCTCTTACGGGACAGGCGGAGAATTTATGTACCAAAAATTACAATCAACATCAATGCTAATTTTCATACAAAATCGCCTGTTTCAGAGACTTTTAACGCCTTAGCGATTTGAGGGCAAAATGTCAAGCTGGGTTTCTTTAGGTACCTACGTCCATACATATTCGTATTGTATAAATATCTTGTCAATATTTCATCTCTATTTCTTTCCATATGACCAAACATAAACCAAAAAAAACGCAACCACGTCTTTTTTCATTTTCACACCAATTCTATTTGTTTCAGTACCAATATTTTCTCAAATATCACTGTAATATAGATTATACTAGTACCATGCGCCAGTACCATCTATAGCTTCTATGCAGCAGTTATCTCTTATCTTATCATTCATCTATCATTCGGAAAGCTTTAATATCAGTAGGTAAAACTTATACGTCCAAGTGTTCCAGTTCTCGAATTTTCTCCCATTCTTTCGACGAATGTATACGCATAATTTTATTAGTTGACCTTTCTGCTTCCACCCGTATATCGACACGTCTAATTAATCTTATTGACGCCTCTATATTTTATCCCTCCCAGCGTTAATTGATATAATGTTCAATAAATTACAATAACCCACAAACTGAAATCTAATAATATTTCTAATATTTTTCTGAATATAGGTTAGCAGCTAACGGTTAGAACCTTAACATGCTTGACATTTTATTTAATACTTTATCACATCACAAGGTATAGAAGACACGTACAGAAGACTCGCTCTGTAACAAAACTCAAGTTTATGTAAAAAAATATCAGAAAATTCAACCCTGGTCAGATTAGTAAGTAAAATTGTAATTTGAGAAATCATGTAAAAATTTCGTTGACCGTCACTCAAATGAAAAAATGTGTGAAATAAGTGAAGAAGTGAAACTTCTTTATGACGTAATTTTTCAAAAAATAATTTACTATATGCAACTTTACAGAAATTGGTTAAATAAAGTTTATTGCCAATCCCTACTCCGCTGGAGAAAGTATACTTCGAATCACGCGTGGTAGGGATAAGAACAAAGATGGCGCGTAACGGAAAAATGTGACGCGTAACGAAAAAATGTTACACTAATTTTTTTCCAACCCCGATAAAGAAGTTTCACTTCAATGACGATGATTTAAATGGTTATCAACTTAGATTCAGGCTCCGAGCTCCGGGTTTGTAATAACCCGTGTTGGTCCTAGTCCCCTGAGTAGAATAGACCATTCTCTCTGCCGCGCAACTCATAAGAGGCGAGAGAAGATTAAATTATAGGTTAATTACCAACAAGACAACAGGTGTTATAGTGCTGTGCAGCAACTAGCACTGGTATAGACTCAACGCCTTACCTATTACTATCGCCATCATCTGTCATCATCTCTCCCCGTGTTGGTCCGGGCTCCTTTGAAGAATAGACCATCTGCCTTCCTGCCAGGCAGCTAGTAAAAAGCGAGCGAAGGCTTACTGTCACTAACACCGCGACACCTGACTTGGTGGTAGAGTTTCGCAGCGACTTGCCCGGATTGGTACCACCGCCTTACCTATTCCTGCCGCCATAACGTCATGACGTGTTCCGGTTCGGAGGGTAAGGTAGCCGGTAAACTTACTTTTGCTCAAGGTCTAACATCCCGGCCTCAGGTTGGCAGCGCACCATTACCACCTTTGGTGTCTCTAGGCGGCGGAAATAACTTGCCATCAGGAAATCCGTCTGCTTGTTGCCTTCCAATATCATAAAAAAAAATGTTCCGATCTCGAGGATAGGGTTGTACAATAGGCCTTCTATCTCGGACTATGGGCCACGTCTATCTCTTACCATTAGCATAATGAGAAGATCCGTCAAGAAACTCAGCGGTCTTGTCTTTTTTTCCTTATTCACATCACACATTGTTATAAACAAGAGATTGGTATGAGGAGCAATTTATTCCCAAGTATTCTTAACCGATAAATATTCAGCAATTGTTTAATAATTTCTTTTATACAACTTCACTTTGACCCTTTTTTAAATTTATACAATTGCCTCTGTGGACTTGACTGCATGAGGTCCCGGGTTCGAATCCCGGGTTGGGACACATAAAGAAAATTAGGTTTTTCCGATTTTCTAAAAAAAATGTTGCTCGGGATAGGATATGTGCCCGGTTGGCGATAGGCTTGCCACCTATCACATTGTGGGACTTAGTATCTTCGGCTAGTCGTGGGTGCCCTGGTTGTGCCTCTGCCTACCTCTTCGGGGATATGGGCGTAAAGATACTGGTTTTTACTTTTTGTTATACAATTGAACGTCTTTCATATATTCGGGAAGTTTATTTGTAAAAGCATATACATTGGCTTATGAAAGAATGTCTTACTCCGTGGAGACGAGACGCACGCACAGCAAGATTGTTTTTATTCCTGGCATTTACAGGATACATATTACAATTTATTTTAAATGAACGTAAATTCTTCTGAACATATTATCTTAATTTTTTAAAGACATACAAGGAAGTTGCAGTAAGAATAGTAATTTCTTATAATTTTTTTTTTAAGTAAACTCTTGGACCTAAGTTAAACTTCAAGTAACAGGAGACCTTGCTTGATTTAAATCTCAGCTTGATTCTTTTACCTTTCCTGAGGAACAGGGTCTTAACAGATGGACGGACTGCAATGAGATCCTAGAGATTCCGTTTTTTTCTTTCAAGGTACGAAACTCTAAATAAATAAGTGTATAAATTGTTTTGTAGATGAAACTCAAAAACCATATTTAATATTATTCAAATAGGATCAACCAAAAACGAAATTTTAATGGCAACTAGATACTCATAATTAAATACAACCCAAGACCCCATGTCACTTTTTGAACAAATTTCTCTGAATTTTATAAAAAAGTAGTATTAAAATTTATTTGTTACTAGCGGCCCGGTACGTACTTCGCCCAGTTTATGACCGCATGAATGACATAGCATTACAAAACCAAAATTAAAAAAAAACGACTAAAAAGTTCGAATATGATAGCACAATCCCCATCTGAAAAAAGTTTTAATTTGACTGAAAATACCCATTAACAAAATGATCCGCCATTTACTGAATTCATTACATACAAAAAATGAGATAAATGAAGAACCGCTCTACCTACCAATTGTATGCAAATCTCACATAAACCATCTACTAAATAGTTCGAACAAAGCCTAAACAATTGGTATGGATAGGTGAGCCCGTTATTGAATTATAAAATTACAATGGTGGCATTGATTTTGGCCAATCTGTATATGTATACATAAATACATACAAATATAGATTGGCTAAGTAACCACTTAACAAACATACAAAGAAACAATAAATATTGAATTTCAAAAAAAACAGTCGAATACCGAGCATCCTTATTTTTGGAAGTAAATTCAAAATACTCTCGTTTATATTCAACAAAAAAGAAAAACAATATTGAAATTTAACTACGCAATACGAGATTAAGTGCAGAACACATTTTCGTATAAAGCAACAAAATGTAAAAACATTTGACGCATTCAATTTTTAGATCCTCATAAAAAATATTGGCTGGTTTTTATTTAACGGCAACTTAACTGTTTGAATATTCATTCGCGGTCTGAAGCGCGACTCCATTCAGTATTTCCTGAAATAATATTTGTCAAAAGTTAATATTATTATCCCATTGTCATGGATTGGGTATGTGGCTTTTTTATTTGGGAATTTGTGAATGATTGAATTGATTAAATTCTTAAAGCTTCAGGGGGGTTACCATAAGCTCTTAAAACAGTACTATTTCAACAATACTAATTGACAGTCGAGAAAGACAACCTTATGACGTATATCATAAAGTTGCTTATAAAAGCAGACATTTAGCAAGATGGAAATAATACTGCTTTAAGCGTTCATGGTAGGGCCCCTGATCGTGGCTTCCATTCCATTCTATTATTTAAAATTTAAAAGTATATTTAATAATAATGAAACTTACTTTTGCTCGAGGCTTAACATCCCGGCCTCTGGTGGCAATGCACCATTACCATCTTTGGTGTCTCTAGGCGGAATTTCTTACCAGCAGGAAATCCGTCTGCTTGGGATGTTAGGCCTCGAGCAAAAGTAAGTTAACCAGCTACCTTACCCTCCGAACCGGAACACGTCATAACGTTATGGCGTTAGGAATAGGTAAGGCGGTGGTACCAATCCGGGTGAGTCGCTGCGAAACTCTACCACCTAGTCAGATGTCACGAGGTTAGTGACGGCAAGCCTATGCTTGCCTTTTACGAGCTGCCTGGCACAGGAAGGCAAATGGTCTATTCTACAAAGGAGCCCGGACCAACACGGGGAAACGGGGTGCAGTTTTCTCTTGCCATCAGGGGAGCCGCTGGCTTGTTTCCTACTTACACGACTGTAAAAATTTTACTTATTGCACTAACACTAAATAAAACCTATTGCACTTATTGCACTAACACTAAATAAAACCTATTAAGATGACATTCTACATTTATATATAAATATATATATATATATATATTATGTTATAGGGAGATAACAAGCAGACGGATTTCCTGATGGTAAGAAATGTCGTCGCCTATAGACACCAAATGTGATAACGGTGCGTTGTCCTGAGGCTAGGATGGTCAGCCTCCTGCGTAAGTAAGTAAACCGGCTAACCTATCCTCAAACCGAAACACGACAATGACGAGCATTGTCATTTTGCGGAAGGAATAGGTGAGACGGTGGTGCCTGTATGTCCGGGCGAGTCGTTGCAGGACTCTACCACCTAGTACCTAGTAGTTAGTTTTTAGTTTTATAATTTTTTTGCAAGTATCTCACTTTGGTCGTTGGCCTCCATTATATGATACCATATTGCTCTGTTTTGAGAAAGCGGTATCCAGTTTCAACAAGAAGCTCTATCTATATTGTGTTGCTATCATATGTGACGTCTTCCTACGTGTCTTCTATTTGCCCTTTCGATATTGTTACCCTTTTTTCCATTTATCATCTTGTATATATCACACATTGTGGGGCTTAGTGT